>JANHFM010004474.1:273133-286915 GCA_032468115.1 Grayia smithii
ACCATACTTTTTCTGTATATAATCAATCCATTTCTTCCATTCTAAGTAATACTTTTCTTGTGTTTGATCCTTCAAATTCTTGTGTTTGATCCTTCAAAGCGACGAACTTCTTGAGTGACTCAGCTGCCTTGGTCGACGATTCAGAGGCCGGAGCCTCGTCGAGGGTGCTCTGCAAAGTTAAGTTTGTCTTTGCCAGCAACCAATGTTGCAAACGACAGTCTTTCACACCACAAATTAGTTGGTCTAATAAAATGTTGTCTAAGTCCTTAAAGTCACAGTGTGCAGCAGCCTTTCTAAGTGCGGCCATGAACTGGCTAATAGACTCATTGTCCTGTTGTATGCGGTGCCTAAACTCATACCGCCTTACGATTTTAGAGGGAGCTGGGGCAAAATGTGCCTTCATATGGTCCTGAAGCATTTGCCACGCTACCGACTTAACCAGGTTAGGCTCTGATAGTGACTCAGCAATATCAAATACATCATGGCTGCAGTGACTTAAAAATAAAGCTCTTTTTCAGTTGTCCGACAGGTTCTGGAGGTCGTTGGCCTCTAAAAAACACTTGAACCTGGTCATGTAGGACACCCAGGTTTCTCGATCTGGGTCGAAAGGCTTCAGCGGGGAGAATGCAGACGAGTTTGCTGCCTGGGGTTGGTGCACTGAATTGCTGTTTCTTCCGACCACTGGACTGGGTTGCTTGCAGTCAGCTCTTCTATTCTATTCTGTCTTCAATCCCACCTTTGTCACCAGTGTTAGATCAGGCAATTGAAGATGCAGAGAGTGACTTTCCAACAACAGCTCTTTATTTACAATGAATAACAACAAGCAAAAACCTCGCTGGAAAGGTTCACTTATATAGAGTACTTCAGCCAATCAGCGGTTAGCATTTTCCCACCCAAACAGCGGACCTTGGTGGAACCTTCATAACAATGATTGACAGTCCCAATATCTAACAGAAGGGTCACTCCATACATGGATGATGATTGAACAACTTACGGTAGTAATCATGGAATGTATGATGTGCGGAGAAAATAAAAGGGATAAAAATAAAATAGAGAAGGAAGGAATAATGATCTGGAGATAATTATTTCTGCATTGCAATTTTCAGTTTGTATTCACCTACTTATCAAATACAGAGGAAAAAATAGTTATTTTAAAATCAGAAATAGCTTAACCTACTATTTGGTTAACATACTAACTCTAGTTGCTTTTTATGGAATAGTATAACCTTATTGCTTGCTAAATTTTCTACACGGCAAAATGCATGAAGATTTATCTGAATTCAGCAGTTTATTGATCTGCCAAAAGAAAAAAAAATAAATCACTGATGTTTATTTTTTTCCTTAAGCTGAAGTAAAAAAGTGAGTAAGAACACCATTGATTTGATTCCTCCTGGATTGTTAGTATCAACAAAACTAAGAGGAAATTATTAGGAGAGATACATAAGATATTCAGACTGTTGTCAAGCAATCTAAAATAATTTTCCTGGAACCTTGGAGGCTATCTCCAAGATTGTCTCCTACCTTGCGTCTCCCTGCAACCAGTAAGATCCCACGGGGTTGGTCTCCTCCGGGTTCTGTCAGCAAAACAATGTTGGCTGGTGGGCCCATGGGATAGGGCCTTCACTGTGGCAGCTCCGACTCTCTGGAACCAACTACCTCCCGAGGTCCTGACTGCCTCCACCCTACTGGCTTTCCACAAAGCTGTTAAAACTTGGCTTTTCTGGCAGACGTGGGGCTGTTGATCTCACTATTGTGACTCAGCAAGATCCGGCCCCAGACGGGATATGAATGTTTGCTGTCATTTTATTGTTTTAAAGCGTTTTTAAATTTTATTTAACATATTTTATGGTATTAATTTTTTGTTGTGAGCTTCCCAGAGTCCTTTGGGAGTTGGGCGGCATATAAATTGAAAAATAAATAAATAAATAAATAAATAATAAAGCATATCTTGACAAATAAGGCATAGTAAATAATGACTTTCATTTAAATGGCCTCTCCAAGCAACTCTGGGATAACTCTGTACAATGAAATTCTGTGTGTGCTTTTTTATATACTGCATATATTCTACCTTGCTGGATCAATTAAACTTTGGCCAATTATCTGCTAGAGAATAAATACATTGTCCAATCATTGTATTTATTCATGATTTAGAGCCTTGAAAGTCTGTATGTCTTTGCTACACGTCAAAACAGAACACTGACTTCACCCAAAGGGGTATCAGCCTATTGCACTGATGCATGTCATGAACTGTATATGCAGGTTGATTAGAAGCCTCCAACCATAATTTTAGCAAAATAATAAGTAGCTCTTGATAAGAAATAATATAAATAGATTATAGATCTTCTAAAGCATGACTACTATGAGTGGCATAGCTGAAATTTTATCCAAGATGCAATAGCCTGACATTCTTTCCTTTTTTTCTATATATTGTAACAATCATTGGCAGTGACATGCATATCTGACAATTATTGTTTCTAAGGAAAGCATTTGGCTAAATGTTTTATTATCTATTTATTTATTTATTTATTTCATCAAGCACGTATTAGATAATAGATACAAGTATAAACATAATTATGAATACATGAAATGGATACGAATAAAGGGAATATTAGGGCAGGGACGGCTGGGCCACTGGTGCACTTATGCACACCCCTTAAAGACTACTTAGGAATGGGGTGAGGTTGACAATAGAGTTAGTGTTGGGGGTTTGGGGAAGACACCACAGAGTCAGGTAGTGCATTCCAGGCATTAACAACTCTGTTACTGAAGTCGTATTTTCTGCAATCAATTATGGAGTGGTTTACCATAAATTTGTGTCTATTGTGTGCTTGTGTATTGTTGTGTATTGTAACTGATGATGCTGTCACTAGAAGGGTCCACAGTTTTTATGGGGTACTTACCTCCTGTTCCTTGCTTACAGTTGCAATTGTCATTTTGAGTCATCATGCATTAAGAAATATTGCACACAGATTGCTGTTAGATTGGAGAGAATCACTGGTTATTTTGAAAGGGACAGCTATCCGTACAAATGAAAGCTGTGAATGAGTAATCAAATTCATTTAAAGACAATAAGAAGACTACGCAACCGGTATGGTGTAATTGGTTGTGTACTGCTGTAGATTGACATAAGATAGATGCCATAAAAATGATGTTGTTTTTTAAATAAATGAATTAGGCAAGGAAGTAAGAAAGAGCCTTTGGTAGACAATGAATTCAAAAGACAGTAAGGGAGAAAGCATATGAAATAAGAAATAGGGAAATAAATACATGTGAGAGCAATGATCAAGAAATGTGTAGCTGCATGTCATCAACTGACCTCTCCAAACCAAACATCTGCCAAATAATTCTTGTTAAAATTAGAACATTAGCTGTGAGTTTTATTTTGACAACTTGGCAAGGATAGAATATCCATGAACTTCATCAAAAGCCATGGATCTTCCTCCAAATGTGTTATCTAAAAATCCAGACATACTTTTAATCAAAAAAGACTGTAATCCATAATTGGGCAACCTTCATTGATGCCTGTATTGTATTGTGTTGGGATGTATTGTATGCCAATGGTGGGCAAAGTCAAAACCAAAAGTAGTTGAGACCCTTCTCCTTCCTTTCCTCTCTGTCATTCTGTGATTATGTCCCTTCCTCCCTTCCTTCCTTTCTCCATGTTTTTTTCAATCCCTCTTTGGCCAGAGCTCTAAAATGTACTTTTTTTTTTTTTTTGCAAAAGGACAGAAAGTGAAGATCACTTTGGTTCCACTCCAGTTTTAATGGTTAGAATGACTCTATTGGTCATTATGAATAATTCTAGAATAACATGCCAGAGTGACAGGCAAAATGATCTAGCAGGAAGGGTGGGGATATGTTTTTCAGATAAAAGGGATTTTCCACAAACTAATAATATCTGCCCTCCTAGCTAGTGATAAATGGCGTGTCTCCTAACAGTTTTTAGAACAGTCAGGAATTTTAAAAATCTGCAAATACCACACGTACACACACACACATATATGGCAATCAAAAATACAACACTGAATTTTTATGATTATGAAATTTTATGAACAATTTATAATAGAGTAACTAACCTAAATGCATTGGCAACAGGAATTCACTGCCTTGAGAAAGTCTAGCAAGGTCAGGGTTATCTTGCTCTCTGGAGGGATGTTGTTGCAAGGGCAGGAACTGCTGTTATGGCTCCTGGGTCCAAAAGATGACATTGTTTAATGGAAGAAACTTGGAGCATGCCCTCCCTGTTAGATCTGGTGAGGTGAGCAGAAACAATGGGAGAGAGAGGCAATCCCACAAATAGCCTGGCCCTGTGCCAGGTAGAGCTTTCTAGATGATAAGCAGCACCTTGAATTGTACCCAGAAACTTACAGGGAAGCAGGGCAGAGCAATGGTATTATACTTGATGGGCATAACAGAAACACCAAAAATTGTCCATAACATCGTATATGTCTCTTTTATTTTCCCTCAAAAATAAATTTAAAGAGAGCTCTAAGTATTTATTTTTAATAACAAAAACAAAATCTATAAAATTAATCTTTTGGGCAACAGTTAAAAATTGAAGACTTGAAGATGACAATATTTGCAAAATTTTAAATTCCAGTAATCATGATTGTAGGGCCCTTGGCAATCTGCCATAAATGCAGATGGGTTGCCAAGCACCCAGATCGCAATCTTGTGATTGCAGACATGCTGAAACAGATGTCAGTTTGGGCACCAGTGGAAAGTCCCATCATTCAGCACCACCGTAACTTTGAACCCTCACTGAACAAATGGTCATTAAGGGAGGACCACCCATAATTTGAGAAGGGGATTTAGCTGTAGGATTATGTGTATGAGTTGTAAACTACCCTGTGAACATTTCATAAGGAAAAAAAATTAAGGAGCTGGGTTCCTGGGAGCAGTAGACATCAGAAAAGAATTCCATGCTACCATAGAGATGAAATTTTTCAATTACATGAATAAAGCCTAATTAGTATTAGGCTTTATTCTGTGAATTGGCCACTTGATGAGTAAACCAATCTATTTTAAAAAGGGAAAGAATGAGTGTGGGAGTTTTAGTCCAAGATTATTATTTATTATTAAACCTATATGCTACCCAGCTCTTAATTACTTTTGGGCAGTTCATAATAATAAAAATACAATTAAATCAATAAAACATAATAAAAGATGAAAAGTGTGATGAAATGAGGCTCCTTGTTGAAGGCCTGGGCAATATCATGGTCTCCATGGCTTTTCTCCAATAGGAGAGTTGGAAACCCAGAGAAGGCTTGCTTCCAGGATCCCTAGGGAGGATATTAGTAATGACTTGTGCTGGTTAATGACTGCAAGAAAATAAGGCTAGTGCAGCCAATCCCAGCTCAAGTAGGAACAATGAGTCATCCAATTTGTAAGAATCAGGCTTGCTCCTCTCTTTTTTCCTCCTCCTCCTCCTCCTCCTCCTCCTCCTCCTCCTCCTACAAATCCTGAACTCTTGATTGCATGATTTTTTAAAAAACCCACTGAGCTCTAGTTCAGAAATTATCCCCAGATGAACCCAGTGAAAAGGCTTCAGAGTAAAACCAGCAGCTTTCACCATCTGTTCTTCTTTTCAGCTGCTTAGTCAGACCAGGCTCTCTTTATCAGCCCTGTCCCCTTTCACCAACTTTCAAGGGACTGTTGAATGCAGAAACGTTCTATCTTTTTCAAGCCACATAGCAATAAATTGGGCATCCAGATAAGGCTCTTACTACATAAAATGGTAGGGGAACTCCTGATCTGTCACACCTCTATTGCTAATCATTCTGTGTTTCTCCATCTCTTCTTGCATCATATCAATTTCTAAAGAACATCTGTTTCAGAGGAAAAGGTGAAATAACTATGCAATATCTCTTGATGAACCTCTCACTGGAAGCATTCCATAATCACTCTCTTGATAATGATTGTGCTGCTCAATTAGAAATGCCTCCTGATTACACAGGAACAGAAAATTAAGGTAATTGTACTATGCTGAGAAACTTTGCTTTTTATTAGTTCTGAGAGACTTAAGTCAAAGCAACAATAATTACTGGAATTCCTCAGGAAAGAACACTTTAGTCAAAAATAACCCTTGACCAAAACAAATGGACAAAATCAGCAGTGGAAAGAGAGTGATGTCAACCACTAGTCAAGCTAAAGGTCAATTTTAATTGCGTACACTCATTTATTTATACAGTGTTTAATGAAGATATTTTAAAACATATGAGGATAGGAAGAGAGTAATAGAGGAATTTAATTCATACAAGGACAGGTATTTTGGAAGTTGCATACATTCTGATAGTTAGAGACAGAGAGAATAAATCTAACTCCTATGGTTGTATATAAAATAGAGACAGTCTATTTTAAAATTACAGGAGGTATACTTCTGATTCAAAGAGTTGCTAAGAATAATTGCTTCCTGTTTGGACCTGCTGTCTTGACAGAACATTCTGCCAGGATGCAGTCAGGATCTTGCCAAGAAGTTTTTCAGGCATATTGCCAGAGAAACAAGAAGAACATAGATGTCCTCCAAACATAGACAATTACATAGTCATTGGCTTTGATATGGAGTTTAAACATGCTAGTTTCCTTTAGAAGAAAATTACTTGTCCCATATACAGACCCAGTTTCCAGGTACCAATTCTGCAGTCTTAAAATTCCTTCACTATAGCTGATTTTTCTCATTTGTTGTATTCTTTAGAAATATACCCAGTTAGATGTCCTTTAGCACTAATATTTCCATCTTCTTTTTGGTTTACCGTGCTTTCCCTAGATCAGTGATGGTGAACCCTTTTGGCACTGAGTGCCCAGAGCTCCAAAAACTCAAAGACCAGCTGTGCACTGGCCATCTGGTCTTCTGGCACGTGAATGTGCACCAGCCAGCTGATCTTCGTGCACGCTGGAGCCCCGGAAACTTGCCGGCCACTTGGTCTTTGGGTTTCCGGCGTACGTGTGCTGGAGCACCAGAAATCCAAAGGCCAATTGGTCTTCTGGGGCTCCAGCACATGCAAAGATCAGCTGGCTGGCGCACATGCACATGCGGGAAACCAGACGAGCAGCTGGCAACAGTGCGCTGCATACCACCTCTGCGTACCACCTCTGGTACACATGCCATAGGTTTGCCATCACAGCCCTAGATGCTTCTCATCATTAAGGAGAGATGGAAAGAGTGACAACATGATGTGTAATTTTCAATGGAAGAGAGACAGGCCAAGCCTAACATTTTCTGTGAAGAACCACCTTCATATCAAAGAGAATATTTCCATTTTGAGAAAAAAAAAATAGAAATCTTCTGTTCTGATAGGTTGCTGCACAAGATCTAGAACGTGGATACATATCCAGGGCTCTGCCGCAAGGCAGTATTAAGCTTCTTAAGGAGACAGTCATATCAGGAAATACACAGTATACCACCTGACATGGCAACTACACACTGGATCTGAGATATACCATCATACAAGAGATATATCATCACACATCTTTTCCCAGTCTGGCGTCCTCTGTATATTGTAGAGCATCAATTTTAGGGGACAGAGCTTTTACCAGATAGACGTGCTGTGTGCTTTGAAGTGCTTATTCCCATGATACTCAACTAGCAATTATTTTGTCTTTTAGGTTTGATGTATGGTACAAAATAATTTGAGGAACCTAAAATGATGGACATGGATCATGTCTGTCTATTATTGGGAGAATATGGATAAGGAGAGCCAGGGAGATGTTCTGGGTAATCAACCTAGTATCCTTTTCTCAAACTTGTTAGAGCCATTGCCTTTTTTATCATGGCTGTAAGGATAGAAAATGAATTCAGTGTGTTAATGGATTCATGTCACTAAGAAACAGGACTTTTTTTCAATGGAACCCCAATGCAATTCCCTTTCTTCTATATTTCAGTTATGTAAGACAGCTTGAATTTATTTTCTAAAGAAAAGTGGTTTAGATCAGGGGTCCCCAACTCCCGGTCTGGGGCCCACTACTGGACCTTGAGCCTTTTGGAACCAGGCCATAGAAGTGGCAGGCAAGCGCAGAACCATCCCCTCCACTCACTGGTCCACAAAGGTGGAAAAGTCAGGAAATGCTACTTTAGATGATTTTTTAAAATTTATTTTGCATGTTTACTTGCTATTGTTTATTGTGGAGCAGGACTTCCATGATCTTTCTACCGACTCTTAGTGAATTTTGATTAAATTAGATTTAAAGATAATCAGAAGATGGAAAAAAGGCTCTGTTGTCTACTGTATCCAGAATTTATCCACGGAACCTTGATCTGTCACTTTTTGTCAGTAGACTTCCTTTTGTAGAGCTTTGTGGAGAACTGTCTTTGATGTACAGAAATAACATGAGATGTGCATCTTAAAATCCATTTAAATATCAAGAAAACAGGAAGACTTTTCATGGAATTAGGAGGTGAGGTGGCAAAGAAATATCCCACTATTTGTTATCTGTGCTCCTGACACCATGCTTCAGATATGTAATGTGGAATGATATGGTAATTATACACCAATTTGGGATTATGGAGATTTGTGGGTAATGATTATACAGATTTTTAATTACAGGTGTTTTATAAGTGGAGGCCTCTGAATTTCCAATTTATCTCTCCAAATCTACCACAGAAACTGCAGCCCACTTCTCCAAAAACTCTGTTTGCAAGCTTTTATAGAAAATGTTTCTTCTGTATAAAACTGAAGGATTTGCTTTATTGATTATACCAACATACTATATCCAGTATAAAAATGTTCCTATGAGGAATCCAATTGATAATTTATTAAATTTACCTTAGAGCCAAACCATTGCCTCAAAGGAAAGACAAACAGTAATTGGTACATGGAAATATCTAATAACTTTGAAAAGGAAAAATTGAGAAATTTCTTTTTAAAGAATATTCAATAATTCATATTGAAGCTCCCACATTCCAAAAAGGCACACAATGACTATTAGTTATTTGGATTTCCTCTGGGTTATTCCTTTTTCCACTAAGTTATAACAGTGGAATGGAAGAATTCCCATTCTGAAATGTTTGCAACTATATGCTGAGTTAGTAAGGATAAATTATTGCTCTAAAAGCTGAGTCAAGATTGAAGATGCATAACCAGGATCAGAAGAAGTCATTTGCTTGAGTGGAGAAAATAGAGAACTGATTTTAGTCTGTTTTCTTCAGGCAATCTATCCCTTACTTAAACTGATGGATAGGGGATTTAAAACAAATTCCACTTTCACCAGAGAGAAACACAGGATGCTGTCTTCCCCCTTCTGTTTCCATACAGTTCCTCCTATTCAGCCAGAACATGACATCATTCCATATTCAATTATAAGTAGTAAGTACATCTGAACTGCTGAATTATGTTCAATATCATTAAAATTGGACTGTGTGCCACTGAGATGTCTACAGCAAATGTTGTGTACCAAAGGAGAATATCCACCTAGAAGAGAAGAAAATACACTAGACACACCACTTAAGAAATAGCTGTATTCCTATGCAGAGAAACTTTTAATGTATGAAAATATAATCATGTCTTCAGAAATAATAACTTCATAAAAGTGCAACAAAGCAAACCTCCCCTAGACTCACTTTATTACTATGTCAAGTCCATAGTTCCCAAATTTCTTTGAAGTCAGCACCCACCTATGTGTAACCCACCAGCCTCAGTGTGTTAGGGAAAGTCTTCCTCATCCCCATGCATTTCTCCTGGTCAATGAAAAGTGAATTGGCTTTGACAGCAAGGTCATGTTCCAGATTGGCTTTGGTGTGAAGCAGTGTCTGGAGAACATCTTCAGCATCTCTCAGCCTCTGTTGCAGTCCCTGGATTGTATCATCAATTTCATATACTTCATTCACAAGGCTAAGTGGGAAGAAAGCAGGGAAGGGTATTAATACACTATTTTCATGCTTTAGGGCTTTTCACCTCCTTTTCTTTTCAAAAATTTACACCAAAAAACTAGCATGTTTGCTGAGGGAGAGAGGTGGTTTAGAAATATGAGAAATAAATAAATAGATAAAATGAGGTGCATTGGCAATAGAAGCATGCTTTTGAAAGTCACATACCAAGTGATGCATTCTGTTAAAAAAACATTAATGGAATATATTTCAAAGAATTTTGAAAATACTGAATTGAGGTACATGCATTAAATTTCAAAAAGTTTCAAAAAATTCAAAAAATTGCAGTTGGTGACATTTTCTCAAAAGAGTTCGCTTTCTGTACAGTTTAAGTTAAAGAAAGCTGCATACAGAAATCTCCATGTTAGGGAAAAGCTGCAAACTTTTACAGAAAATGCTTTGGAAAAAAAATGCTTTGAAAAGCCTTTATCATTGTTATTATTAAATACAAAATATTTGTATTTATATAATGTTATTTATTGTGTAAACAGCTATGCAATAAATCCTACAAAACCCAATAAAGTTTTTGCTCAGCATGCTAGCTTTTCACAAGGAAGCTTCCCCATAAATTGACCATTTATTGCACTCAATGACATAAAAGTTATTTCCCCCCCCCCTCCTAAAACCAATGAAACAAAATTGTCTGAGAAAGCGTCAGTGTGACAAAGCAGCACTACTTAGGGGGGAAATGAAAAAAGAATGGAAAATTGTGGTTTCCTGTTTGCATACTAGTGTTCTCACATGTCATATTTTTTTTCTCTTTCATGTCAATTCAAGTGACTGGGCAAAATGAACTCTTTACTCTGAATATCTGAAGGATGAAGAAAAAGCAGAACAGATGCTTTCAAAAGGCATTCTAAGGTGAAACTAGATTTCTAGCTAGGGAACCAAACTGAAAAAAGGAAACTAGAATCCCCATGGAATGTTAAACAAGCAGTATGCTCAGTCCCGTTTCCTGTTGCCCATTGTAGCTGATACCAGGAGTTCAGAGGAAGTGTGCAGGAGGAAGGACTTTCTTTACCATCACTCCTGAAGAGAGCCAACTGGACTATAACTGATTGATAGTTCATTCACAAATTCTATTCAGTCAGAAATGCAAAGTAAGCTAACTATTAGGTTTTGGCCTTTGAAGAACAGTTAAGAATAAGACTAAGTCCATTATACTTAGATATTATGGATACTAGTAGCTCATTAATTGTGACCAACAACAACAAACAAACAACACATTAAAAAGGGGTATGATAATAAAAGCCAAATACAAAAGGATAAAAACAGTCAGTCGTAGCCCGCTTGATAAAACAACCACGTCTTCAAGCCGTAATGGAAGGAGCGGAGGTCGGGGGCTGTCCAGAGATCTACGGGCAGATTGTTCCACAGGGTAAGTGCTCCCACAGAGAAGGCGCTCCCCCTGGGGGTCACCAGTCGACATTGTCTGGCTGAGGGCACCCTGAGGAGGCCAACTCTATGGCAGCGGACCGGGCGCAGGGAGGATGTTAATGGCAGAAGGTGGCAGGGGTGGGTTCTACTTACCTTTACTACCAGTTCTCTTCGTGCACGTGCTCGCTTCGCTTGTGTACGCACCTAAAGTGCACCACCGCACATGCGCAGTAAGTTTTTTCCAGAAAAAACCTCATAACAAGTGCTCTGCACATGCGTAGAGCGCGATTTTCAAAGTTTTTCCAAAAAAAGTAAGTTCGGGCGTGCGGGTGGGCCCAGGTCCAGGATGCGGAGAACCGGTTCGGTGACACCACAATGTCACCACTACCAGATTGCGCGAACTGGACTGAACCGGAAGCAACCCACCACTGGAAGGTGGACATGCAAATCCCCAGGGCCTAAGCCATGTAAGGCTTTATAGGTCAAGACCAGCACCTTGAAGTGTACTCAGAGGGCCACAGGAAGCCAATGCAGCTCGCGCAAGAGTGGCATAACATGGGAGTACCTCGATACTCCCATGACCACCCGTGCAGCTGCATTCTGGACCAACTGGAGCCTCCAAGATGCACTTCAAGGGCAGCCCCATGTAGAGGGCATTGCAGTAGTCCAGACAAGAGGTAACAAGGGCATGAGTGACCGTGCATAAGGAATCATGGTCCAGGAACGGGCGCAACTGGCGCACCAGGTGCACCTGTGCAAAGGCCCCCTTTGCAATTAGTGTTGTACTTGAATCTAAAAGGCTAACTATATGTACAAATTAGAAAAAGGTATTAAAAACAGACTTGGAAAGGGCTAAGCAATACTGTCCCAACTCCTCTTTATTCAGTTTCCTAGGTCAGGGGTCCTCACCCCCCAACCCGTGGACTGGCACTGGTCTACAGCATGCCAACATCTGGGCCACGCAAACAAGTGAAGCCCCATTCATGGGATGCAGACAGCATACAAAACCATACCCCCTCTGGTCCACAGAAAAAGCTTTCTCCACAGAACTAGTCCTTGATGCCCAAAAGATTGGGGACTGTTGTCCTAGGTGGTTACAAGAGATGAAAGGAAACTTCTCATAGGCTCCAGGTCAAGCCTGTCACCTGAGTCCTCCCCCCCCCCAATCCTCCTCATTGTAATGTTAGATCTCAGGGTGGCTATGTTCAAGGGAGGAGACTTTTTTAGGATGTCCAAATTGCTGTCAGTTCTGATGCTTATGGGCAGAGTAGTATCAGCAGCTTGTCTCAGCATCAAATCTGAGCTGCATCAATCCAACCAGCAGCAAAATGGCAGCAAAGAGTTAGATTTCCCTACCTCTTTGCTTACATCCAGTGGTTGCCCTAAGAACCAGTTTGGTGTAGCAATTAAGGCATCAGGCTAGAAACCTGGAGACTGTGAGTTCTAGTCCCACTTCGAGCACAAAGCCAATTTGATGGCTATGAGCCAGCCTCTGTCACTGTATCCTAACAGAAAGGCAATGGAAACTTATTTCCGAAATCTTGCCAAGAAACTACGCTGTGCTTTCTCTATGAGTGCATGCTGGCTCTGCAGTTGACTATGAGGTTTTTTTTTTTAAGGATTGAAGGATCAGTTGAATTTGGGTCCCAAATTGGCCATCATCCCTGTATTTATTCCACTGGCTCTTTCTTCCAAACTAGTATAATGTTTAGCTTGGTCAGGTTTAGTAGTAGCTTTCCCTTTCTACCCTTAAGATGTATGGAACTATAGTTCCCATAATCTCCATTTAATACAAAGAACAGGTAGGAGGAGGTTGTTATGCAAAAAATATGCATTAAATATTACGGATGCCATTGGTTGGGTTCTTTTTTACATCAGGGAACCAACAATCCAGAAGATGTGTGGCTGATTCGGATAAGTCCTGGAGATACCTTAAAATTATACTGAGGGGTATTCAAAGGATCTGAAGCCACAATAGAACATGGGATCCTGTATTTCAGAGGATTCTGATTTTTTTACAGGGACATTACTGCAGAACGTTATGCTCCAGAACAAAGAGAAAAATGTATTCAACTCCTTCTTGCACTAAAAATGTATTGTTCTGTGGCTGGTTGATTAATGTACTTCATCAAAATGTGTTCCTGAGCAGTATCTTAAGTATGCAAGCTTGTGCATGGAAAACAGAGAAGAATGAGAATGTGATACAGGGAAAGAATTGAACCACTGTGGTACTGTACATGCTTTGCGTGAAGAAAGCTCTAGGCTTCATGCCTGTTGAACTTCAGTGAAAGGGATCAAGTAGCAAATAATGTGGGATAAATCTAGAGAGTAGCTCTTAATCAGATAATATAGTTAAGTTACATACATACATATATACAGTAGCGTGGCCTGATTAAGACTCTTTTCCAAAGGTCTGCCGGCTTTGCTGTTTATAAAAACTTTTTATTTATCTAATCCTTTCCTTTCCTTCCCTTCCCTTCCTTTCCCTTCTCTTCCCTTCCTCCTTTCCCTTCCCTTCCCTTTCCTTCTCTTCTCTTCCCTTC
>JANHFM010004474.1:364966-375916 GCA_032468115.1 Grayia smithii
AATAAGACCTCCCCAAAAATAAGGCCAAGCGCTTATTTCAGGGTTCAAAAAAATATAAGACAGGGTCTTATTTTTGGAGAAACACGGTATGATCCAGTCCATTGTGGCATTTCCACATAGAGTCCTTCCACTGCTCTCAAATCATGTGTGATCCTGTGGCATCTTCTCAGTAATTTATTTATACATTTATAAATCAGTCCATTTATTTCTAGCTGAGCTGCAGTTCATCTCAGAATTTCAAAGGCTTAAAGCCCCTGAGAACTTGTTGACAGAAACCTTCATGTCATTCACAGCAATGGCATTCTTGGCATTTCAAGATCAGAAGATTTGTTCATCAGCTTCAAATTGCTTTTGAGTGGCTGAGAACTGAAAATGGTGGCAGCTTTGAAAGGCTTTTTGTCAATCAATCAGTTTACATAATTAGCAATATGCTCTATTTTATTCCTCAGAGTATATGACAAACACAGGTCAAAATCAAATACATATCACAACTGTATGCTTGAGGATGGTGGATGACAACTGGCAATTTTGAGATCTATAACTGTCCAAGTGTTATCAATAATACCACATGCAACAGTGATAAACAGGTCAACAATCCAAAAATAAGTTTTGTTCTATTAAAAGATGAGAAATAAATAGAAGTTAGTATAGCAAAGATGGGCAGTAGGGCCACAGCATTTATTCTACCATGATGGGTTCTAATACTGGATCCTTAGCACTAGCATTCAAGATGATCTTCCAGCCTGAGTGTACTTCGGAATGCACAAATTTTGGGGGTGTTGTGTTTTTTTTTTTACAGATGCAACTTCAGTAATTTTCCATTTGTCTTCATGCTATTTATGTCAATGTTTGATTTGTAATTTTATGGCAAAGAAAGCAGAATATGAGAGTGTGTTATACACATACGCTTTCTGAGGAATTTGTTTTTATAATGCCTTTATAATAAAAAAGAAGTTAAGTAGAAATTAGAAATGGAAGAACATAGAACACCACCAGAGTTGGAAGGGACCTTGGAGGACTTGTAGTCCAACCCCTTGCTCTAGCAGGAGGACCTATACCTACCAGAAAAATGGCTCTCCAGTCTCTTTTGAAAAGACTCCAGTGATGGAGCATCCACAATTTCTGAAGGCAAGCCATTTCATCTGGCTGATTGTTTTCACTGTCAAATCCAAATCCACTTCAAGGACCAGGAAGGTGCTCTCAAGTTTAGGGGAGAGCCAGGACATCCCTCCCAGCCCATTCATTCTTCAATTTTTAAAGCTGAAGTTATGCTTTTGCCCATCTGCCCCTCAATTGTCTGCTATTTTTTGTCATTTCAGTATGAAATACATTAGAACCAGAGGTAGTATTCAACAGGTTCTGACCAGTTCTGGAGAACCGGTAGCAGAAATTTTGAGTTGTTCGGAGGACCGGTAAATACCTCTGACTGGCCCCGTCCCCATCTAGTCTCTGCCTCCCAAGTCCCAGCTGATCGGGAGGAAATGGGGATTTTGCAGTAACCCTCCCCTGGAGTGGGGAGGGAATGGAGATTTTACAGTATCCTTCCCCTGCCACGCCCACCAAGCCACATCCACAGAACTGGTAGTAAAAAATTTTGAATCCCACCACTGATTAGAACTGAACATTAGAAATGGCTGTCATCCCCAGTCCAATTTATTTCCTTTTCTGAAACCACCAAAATATATATGGACACATAAGAATACACTGCTGACCTTTATGCAAATTCAACACATAGCATAAGAAAACAGTTCAAAGGTGTGTACATGTGTGAGAGAAAGTAACGGAGAAAACACCTAAATCACTGTCGAGATACAGTGCCTACTTTCCCATAAATGCTGCCCCCTCTGAGATGTAAGGGTGGGTGGAGATTGGCTGTGTAAGGCAAGCACATTTACCCCAGTTCATTTAAAGATCTGCTCACCCCCTTCATATAACATTCTTGATTGTGGAAACACAACCCCATTTATTCGGTTTGAGCTAATCCAGGAAATGGGTTAATTCAATCGCACTCCAGCTGCCCTGCCATCAAATACGGAAGTCAAACTTACCTTTTATTGTGCTCTTAAAGGGAACATCCATATCCGACTGCATCTGTGTCAGCAGGTTGAAGGTGTCCCTCTGAGAAGGCTGCAGGATATCCTTTAAGAAAATAGCCATTAGTCAGGCTTACTAATGTACAGCCAGCACTAGGTATGTCTTCCTGTCTTTTCTGCTCCAGAGGCAAGGACTGAGATGTGTACTTTAGAGAAAGAGTTGCTTGTTCCTGTCAGTAAACAGGGTTGCCATAGAGCTGCTGTGATGAAGCTTTGCTCAAAGCAGCTGCTCAAGGCTCAGGCTGCACAATGCAGAATTTACAGGCCACCCAACTGAATAAGGGTCTTTTTCTTCATTGCCCTGGGGAGGAGAAGCTGAACTATAAAGTGAGGTGTCTTATGGCCATCTAATGTAAACATCAGGGTACCTTCAGTCTTGTTTATCCCTGGATCGGAGCCTCTAGTGCCTCTTATAAAATAAAATGAATGCCTAGTCTTTCCTTTTCTGGAATCAATGGCTAGAAAGGAATACTACTGGCACACTCTTAAAGTGACCTTATGTTTTTCCAAGCCCCTTGTCTTTAAACAGATCCTTTTATTTCTCTTTTAACTCCAATCCCATTATTTACTAAGGGAGCAAATAGCCATAACAAAAACAAAACAAACAACCCCCCCCCAAATATTTTATAACATACTCTTTTATGGAGTACTGTTAAAGACCATTTAGAAACTTCAGTTGTCATGGTACTTCCAGACTTAATTCCAAAACATTACTGGACCTCAATCAACCCTTGCCAATCTGGTCTCTTCCAGATAAATGGGATAGAGTTCAACAATTTTCCCACCAATTCCTTTAGAGGGCAACATATCATAAAAGGCTGCCCAGGGTCATCTTCTCAAGTACTAACTCAGGACTCAGAGGAACTTCCCTGTTGAATGCTAAGTCACTTCAGAAAATAAAGAGCTGATACAGCAGAATTTTCAGTTCCAATTATTGTTCTGGAGACCACTTTTGTTTGAAAATAAAAATGTTTGGAGGCTACAGCCAACCTGGAAATAAAAAAGACAAAGAGACCTTGGTTGTGTGGGTGAGTAGGGGTATTTTAAAAAGTAACCTTATAGTTGGTCTTCCATTGAATGGATGTTTTGAGATTGGTCACATTCATGAAGGCAATTTTCTTGTAGGAAAAAATTATCATGCTTCCAAAATTTTATATCTCTGGGTCTATAAGGCCCCAAAGGTTGTTCCTCAATCAACATTTTGGCCAGCTAAAGGCAGTAATAGCAATAGCAATATAACTTAGACTTATATACTCCTCCATAATGTTTTACAGCACTCTCTGAGTGGTTTACAAATGTTAGCATCTTGCCCCCCCAAAATTTGGGTCCTCATTTTACTGATCTCGGAAGGATAGAAGACTGAGTCAACCTTGAACTAGTCAGAATTGAACTCTGCTTCACCATGGCTCCTGTGGTATATAAGTATATATTATATGTGACATAATGACAAGTAGTCTTAGCTACAGATGCATGGGAAGTTGGTTTTAAGACATGACCACAGTCATATTCTGATCATAGATATTTCCAGTTCATACCCCCTCCCAGATTTCAACCTTGAAAGGTTTTGCACACCTCTGATCCTGGCCTTGATGGATCTTCCATCCAGTCATTTGAGATCATGGTATATGTGTAATCCAGTATGAATAGCCGCCTCTTCTTCCTGGATGGTGGTGTACTGCAATGGGTAAGTCACCTCCTTCTTTGTGTTACTGTAGTTCTCTAATTGAATATAAGATTCCCAAGTAGTATAAGCAGTTCGGTCATCTAAAGAGAAACAGAAAAAATAATAACCCAACTGTTGTTCCATGCTCGTGCTTCTGGAAGCTCCCCTGATGTAAATCAATGTGGTATTCTCCTACAGCTAACATGGCATTGTGATTGCTTGTTGGAGCTAGTATTGTGACATCAATGATGTCAGCAATCTAGTTACTATTTCCTTTCAGGAAATTTGCATCTTGCAGCTTTGCTACTTTGGTTGTCTTCAGTTCTTGTTGGGATATAAAGATTAAAAACTAAGAACGTGAAAGCAGCATAGGTAAGAGTGGGATGAAGCTTGGCTTGCTTAGATAAGTGTACAACTTGGTGGATTTCTAAAGATGAAAAGTGGAGGCAAGAAAATTAAAGACCAAGAAAAATATAGTATATCTTTTTTTCATAATGTACTAGATTTATTGGTTAGAATATTAATGACATCCACATTATTTCAGATTATTATACAGGAATATGTATATATGCACCCATAGATACAAGTATATGCTATTTAAAGATAACATTTTACCAAGGTTCCAAATAGGCTATTAAGATGCACCTATATATTAAACAAACTCTAAGTACAGAACTATGTAGAACTGTCAATATCAGTATTGGACAACATTTATTTCACAGTTAGTGAACTTTTCTTGAATGAATCTATTACTTTCACTCCTTCAAATTTTTTTAAGGCTCCTCCACGAAAAATATAGTATATCTTATAGTGCAGGGGTCAGCAACCTGCGGCTCTGGAGCCACATGTGGCTCTTCCAACCCTCTGCTGTGGCTCCCTGTTACTCAAAATATGTATCACAACCGCCAATGTGTGACACCCACCAGCATGCAATTTATTAAGTTTTTCAATCCCCGGTAGGCCCACCATGGATAAATCCAAAAAAAGAAAAGTTTCAGAAGAAAACAACATTTAATTCAACTACATATGCTAGTTTTGTGGCCACTCAAGAAATAGTCAGGCACGGGTGTTTTCTTTTCTGTGGGAAACAGGTCCAAATGGCTCTTTGAGTGTTTAAGGTTGCAGACCCCTGTTAGAGTGGATATACTAGACCCCAGAACTTCCCTTGACAAGGCATAAAATAAGTCTTGAGCATTGTACTAAGGACTGCATGTGGGCAATGAGATATAAAACTGGAATTTGTGGTAAAAGCAAAAAAATAGGCAAAGTTTATTTATTTTATTTAGTGTTTCAATTTCAAGGCCGTCCAACTACATAGCAACTCTGGCTGGCTTACAAATAAAAATTAAAGGAAAACAAAATAAGACAGCTAACTGGAATCAAAACTCAAAAAGCCAAGCAGACAATAACCAATCACAGAGGCTCCACCCTCATCCTAGCCCAAGGCTTGGAAGAAATCTGAGTTAACCACCACCTACTTCTTTTTCATTAACTGATTTCCACCAATCTAACTGAAACATTCTTTAAACCACAAGATTTACATTTAACTAGATGATTGACCGTTTGGCAAAGAGCAGCTAAGGAAGAGGCTGGAGACCAGGATGCCTGTCTAGGGTTATGTTCCAGAGATGCCTGAACCTGAAGATGTTTTGCATACAAATTACATGTACTACTCTGGAGCTATCACATTCCCGTAGAAGGGAAGAGGACTTTTGGAAAGTAAAAAGCACTGAACAGGAGGCAGGGAGTCAGTCAGTGGAGAACTAGTCAAAAACATCAGAGGAGCAAATAACCCCCTGCTGATCAGGATGATTAGACAGGTTAGCAAGCCATGGCCAGGTAATCTGCATTGGAATGGTACCTGCCTATGCCCAGGAATATTTTTTAGCTAACATTAGAGTCACTTCTTGAACTGGTTAAGAAAAGAAGTGACAGTGAAGGATTTGAGGGCTAAAGTCTGACTGAAAGCTGTGTACTTTTCAAATGCATTCACTACAAAGACTGTTTACTGTAAAGTTTGATCCTGGAGTTAAAGAATAGTACAAAACTCCAATAAACACATTTTGTTGCTGTTAGATTTGACTTGATGTTATCAAAGTGGGCATCTTGGCTAGACATGTTGTTCCCAGCAAAAATAAAGACTGTGTTCTAACTTCAAATTTTCACTAAGATTTCTGTTACAATTCTTTGCTTGAACTCCCAAAAGAGACTGACTAATTTAGAGTACAGTTCCAGTATATCCTGCTTTTATTTTGTACTACACAAAATGGGGCACGTGATTAATTAATTTATTTATTTAAAACATTTATATAACTGCCCATCTTGTAACAAACTCTGCTCCCAATCAAAAGAAAATTCACCCTCCTCCAATTTTACCTACAATAATAACCCTGTGACCAGCCCAAGTCATTCATCTGGCTTCCATGCAAAAAGGAGGATCAGAACTCATGGTCTCTCAGCTTCGGTTTCCAGTCCAACACTTCAATTGCTATACCAAACTGGTTTTCACACTACCCAATACTATCTGATACTGTACTTTTGTGGGATACAGTTTGGCAAATGATACTGCCAGCTTGGAAGAAATCTGAGAGAATACAAATTGCCCTAGTAGAAAGATTTGTGGGGAAGATTTCCCTGAAATTAAATCAAGCTGTCAAAGCAAACGACTCTTCAGTTTTGGCACCATCAGAAAAAGACCTGAAGGCTTCTGACATCTGGCAGATTCAAATCAAGCCATACTCTTGAAAGAGTTACTGCTTACTTAGGAACTGTGTATGTGATGCTGTAGAATATTCTATTAGAGTCAAAAATAGTTGGCATGGATTAATCAGGAGAACAAGAAATCCCAAAAGCTGAAGCTTCAGAATCTCTCCCAGGCCTCTGGTTGTTATTTAAGTGTAATCTAAGGCAGGGGCCTCCAATCTTGGCAACTTTAAGACTTGTGGACTTCTGGCTTTGCTGGCCGAGGAATTCTGGGAGTTGAAGTTCACAAGTCTTAAAGTTGTCAAGGTTGGAGACCCCTTTTCTAAGGTTCTTAGTCAACAACCATCCATGTGAAGAGCTCGCTGCAAGGCTACTGTTCAACATAATCAAATTTGCCCTCTCTTTACCTTTCCTTTCTGTACAGATTTCCATGACAAAATGCATCTCATCCCAGAAAGATGAAGTTGCTGATATTCTTCCTTTATTAATTTCTGGAAACCTACCATTATAGGTAGCTCCTGCTATTATTTATTTACTTATTTCATCCACTGATACACAATGTCCATATTTTTAACTGGTTTTCCCACACATTGAAGAGGGTTAGATAAGATTATCCTTGTGGGGTGAAACAAATGAAAAGTTACGATATTTATGTAGTTACTTACCAAGTACATCTAAATTATATTAAAGTAAGCAAAATATCTTTACTATCTCCAAGGTATGTCACAATTTTTGAGCAACCCTAATGTTTGGAAATGGAAAGTTGGAAAATTTGACACGGCCTAGCACTGGTGCATTCGAACTGTATTCCAAGGTTCACATCAGTGGTGGGATTCAAAAATTTTTACTACCGGTTCTATGGGTGTGGCTTGATGGGTGTGGCAGGGAAAGGATACCGTAAAATCTCCATTCCCACCCCACTCCAGGGGAAGGATACTGTAAAATCTCCATTCCATTCCCACTCCAGGGGAAGGTTACTGCAAAATCCCCATTTCCTCCTGATCAGCTGGGACTTGGGAGGCAGAAATAGATGGGGGTGGGGCCAGTCAGAGGTGGTATATACTGGTTCTCTGAACTACTCAAAATTTCTGCTACCGGTTCTCCAGAACTGGTCAGAACCTGCTGAACACCACCTCTGGTTCATATCAAGAAAAAGGTTTCTCAAAGCAATATAAGACAGAGACTGAGGGGGAGGAGAGAGAGGGAGGAAGGGAGGAGGGAGAGAGAGAGAGAGAGAGAGAGAGAACATTTGAACATAGGAAGGCCATGCTGAAACATAGTGCATATTATTTTTAAATTATTATGGTGCCCATTTCCCCTATAAGGTGACTCTGGGAAGCTTACAGTAAAAGAGGTAGAAAAATAGTTAGAATATTAAAACCTTAAAACTGCACAGATTAAGATTACAAAAATTATACTAAAACCAGAACTAAGAGATGGATGGAATGGGGAGGAAATCTTCTTATCCTGTCAACCACCTTAGGGCTCCATACCAATTAAAGCCAACATTTAACACCCTTCCATGTTTTAATATGTTTTAAGGCCAAAAGGGTGGGAGCAATTCTCACCTCCAGTGGTAGAGGGTTCCACCGGGGATGGGGCCACAGTGGAAAAGGTTCCTCTCCTTGAACCCACCTGCTGGAATTCTTTAGTAGACACGATCCATAGTGGGTCTATTCCATTGGTGCATGTGGGATGGACTAGTCTCTCATTGGGGAGAGACGGCACCTCAGATACTAAAATATTCAAAATAATAAAACTATCGGCAACTTCAGTATGCCTCCAAAGCATACTGAGAGAGGTATCAGTCCCAAATTATTGTAAATATAAATTTATTTTTTGTCTACTCTGATTCATTAGATTCTCTCTTGTTCTGATAAATCAACCTTAAGGAGGAGTCAGAAGGTGGGAAAGGGGAACAGGCAGGTTCTCGTTCCGGATCGGAAATGCCCAAAAGTTGCTTCGGAGTAATCAAAATTCATAGCTGAGTATTAAAAGCAACCAATATGATACATAAAGCAGTTGTCAGCTTTATCAGGTAGACCAGGCAGGAAACCCAACCAGATGAACTAATTCTACTTTATTGTATGGCTACATTAACAGAATCCTCCAATTCTAGAAGTATAATCCTCTCACCATCTCCTTTACCCCTGAGAAATTAGTGTGGATCTTTTCTGAGGCTTCTGCCCACTGATTATCCAGCTGCAGATTATGCTGTCTCTTATCTGACCATTCCCTAGGCAGCATCTCTGAGTCCAGTCTCCCAAGATCTCTCCCACATACCATTACAGCATTTAAGTTCTACAGAATATTTCCTCAGGTAAGATAGACGAAAAAGCAAGCTTGGAAAACCAGCCCCCCCAGTTTCCTCCATCTTCTCCTTTTAGCTTTCCACACTTGTGCAGAAACTGGGAGCTGCAGAAATAGGGACACTGGAATGCACCTTGTTGTGGTTACTCAGGCCTCTCATCTCTCTAAATGGAGACCAGGAGGCAGTATTGGTTCATGTCTGGATGACATACGGAGCCGCAGTCATGATAAGTGCCTATAGAAGAAGATAATCACATTATCTCAATCTTAATTTCATGCACAACATAGATTTGGACATCACACTAGACTCAATCATAGTAATCATGTCCACATGAACAAGAGAGCCGAGTCTACTATATTATGAAGCTGAAAAAGTCCTGGGATGTCTGTCCGGTCACTTTAATTTTAAGCCTCTTAGAGACAATTCTCTACATTCTCTAGACTAGAATCTTCATGTTTCTGTGGCATCAAGATTTCAGGCTTTGGCAGATATCTTTTGCCAGATAAACATGTAGTTTAACAGAGCTGCAGCTGCATGGATTTACAGTGAGAAGATTTAGAGGGTTTCATGTGGGGTATTCATTCAGTCAAAGGATGCCAATTAATTCCAGGATCAAAATCAATTCATGAGAAATGAGGCATCTGCATGCTGTGAATAAACCGCCCATCCATTGCTCGGATTATGGGATGCAGAGTGTCATGAAATTGAAGCGCAGCCAAATGCTCCCTTGACTTTCAACATTCCTGGAAGTGAATCAGTTTTTCCTTGTTTTTATTGCCATGAGCTCCGGACATTTGTTCCTTCCTTTGTTCTGGGTGGAGGAAAAGACAAAGAGCAAGAAAGAATAGAACCTGTGTCTATAAATGGCTACTTTGGGACAGGGTGGAGATACAGAGGCGGGCCAAGGTGGGGCAGGGGCAGGAGAGACTACTGTTACAGGAAGGCAAGGGTGTTCCTAGAGCTTGGCAAAGCCTCTGTGACCGAGTGGTTCTGAGATCCTCAGCTCCGAGCCAGGAACTGACAGCTCAGCTCTAGCCCTTCGTCCCTCTTTCCTCCTCTTGGGCAATGTTCCTTCTCCCCAAATGCCTGCAGAGTGTAGGTCATTGGAAAGCCTCAGTGACTGCGTGAATCAGACGCCTCCACATTTATTCTTGGTGCTTCCAGAGGAAATTCCTGAATGTGAAGCACAGCAGGGAAGTTTGACTCATGCCTTAACTCGGAACAGTTATCTTATGGAGCGGGATGCTTTGGATTCTGGGAAGGATTCCAGATGCACCTGCCTTGTTCTCAGTAAATCTGAGATCGGGGGAGGAGGGAGAGAAGGGGAAGGAAATTTTGAAAGCCACTTTGTACATGTTTTCTTCTGCAAGGTACATGTCGTTCTTTTATCAAATGGTCCCACAAAGTTACCACACTCATTGTTTTCTCTCCAAAGATGTGTCTCCCTTTGATTCAGTCTTGACTCTGGGCAACTGCCTGAATTAAGCCCTGCAATTTTCTTGGCAAGATTTCAGAAGTGGTTTGCCATTGCTTGCTTCTTAGGGCTGAGAGAGAGAGGGACTGGCCCAGGGTCACCCCATTGGCTCTGTGCCCAGGGTGGGACTAGAACTCATGCCGAAATGGCTCCCCTCTCTAAATGTACCCTTTCCTTTACCAGTGCTTGGGGCCCCAGGTGTATGATGGGCTTTATTTCCTGATTGCATTGATTGTATTCTTTTACATTTTTTTCTTGGCTGCTATACATTTTAGGAGATATTTTGTATTCAGATTTTTTATTTGTAATATGGTTAGCCATTCAGAGTGGTGTATTTTTATGAGCTTCTGATGCCTTTGTGTCTCCTTAGCTGCCCCCAAAACCTAAAATAATAGCCCTGAGATTTAGCCATCCTAGAAACAAACGTGCATTCAACAGCATCTCTGATGAGAACAGACCCTCTTGTGTTTAGCACTCCAATCTTAAAATAGCCTCAGTTCTAAAGGTTCCAAAACTATAACCAAATAAACGGATTCCTCATCTGCCTTCAGCTATCAACAACTTCATCGTTCCAAAGAGGAAGCCTACAGAAAAGGTGATAAAATGCTGTACAATCAGGCCAGAAATGCACTAACAAGGGAGATCAGAGCAGCAAAAAGAAGCTACTCTGAAAAGCTAAAGAATCAGTTCTCAACAAATGAACCAG
>JANHFM010004474.1:395277-405642 GCA_032468115.1 Grayia smithii
GAGAGAGTATGCACCAAGACAAATTCCTTGTGTGTCCAATCACACTTGGCCAATGAAGAATTCTATTCTATTCTATAGAAGAATAAGAATTTTAAGAGGAAATTATGTTAAACTTTAGAAATGCAAAGACCAGAAAGATTGATGAAAAGATATGATAGGAAATATAAGCAGCAAAAAACCTGTAGAACTGGGAGATTCTCAAAAACAGCAGCTTGTGTACATTGTTACTTTAAAGCTTGAATACTGTTGATACGATATAAGTAGAAACGAAACATCTCAAGGGTAATGTGATTCACACCCATGTAGGCACAACACTAACTCTCTCAGTTAAATGGGTGAAAAGTTTTCCTAGAAAATATTACATGTGCAGTGGTATGAATATTGTTTTTATGATATTCAATCTGTTGTGACTCTTTTCAGGTAATAATAAAATTATTAGAATTGTTAGTGAAAAATCAATTTGCAATCTTAAGTCATTGACACTGTTTGGGTAACCGAGGCTATTGAATACATCACTGAGGAATGCCAGCAACCAAAATGCTCAACTAGATGGATGCAGTGTCCGGCTAAGGAGATAACACTCAAGTTGATTCACAAAATTATTAATAATGCACTTAAAAACTACTGCAGCCACTTTCCTAGAGAATGAAGTTGTGAAAAATGGAAACAGGCAAAGCTCAAAAAGGCAAGGGAAACAAACACAAAGAGGGAGGACTATATGAGAGTAGATTCAAGACATAAGCTTGTTAATCGACATGAAACTCACTACAGTGTATCACCTGAGACATATGATATTGGCACACTAAATCAAACCCATTCAGAATTTCTCAGCTTTAAAAAAATATATTTCTTTGGAAAACAGGTTAATTTGAAAGGTCCACAAACATGCACAATGCAAAACAGAGATTTTAAATACATTATTTCTGTATTCCAAGAAATTTCACTTTTCATATCCAAATATGAACATTAACCATCAGCATTCATATAGAAACTTGCCAATCGCATTTTCTTCTAAAAATGAACAATAAACCACCATTAGGCTTATATTAAGTTTGCTTATAATCAATACTTCTTTCCTATAAGCTTAACTTATAAACTTCTGAACAGTAACTGTAACACAGCTTTAACTCCTGTTTAAGCATCTTGAGAAATATACAAATTGGTCATGTTTGAAATGAAGAATTGGATGTCCATCCAGTAAACAGCAGTAACTCAAAAAACTTTAATTCTGATTTTGAAAAGCAACCCAACTATCTGGAGCCCTGGGCATAGGACTCATTCTATTCAAAGCAGGACACTTTTCAGAAATCTACCACATTCTTAGTAGAGTCTAAATTCACTGAAGCTTTGCTTACATTTGCAAAGAAATACTTGCAGATGGGCTAAATCAGTGGTCCACAACTTTTGCAGCTTGGCAGCCTGGCTGGGGGAGGTGGTCAGCCAATGCACGTGCCTACAGCTTGACTTGCGCAAGTTGAGCTGTGCATGTATGTGCGCCGGCCCACCAGTTGCACAACTCAGGCTGCACCCACATGCAGGCACGCTGGCCCATTGCTCACACGGCCTGGTTCCAAATAAGCCATGGCCCACTACTGGGCCACAACCTGGGGACTGGGTACTCCTGACCTAAATCATTCCAGCAGATTACCTGGGCTGATTTTTCTAGTAACATGAGCTGCCTAAATAGCTCAATCTCTTATTTCACCAGTTCTGAAGTTGCTTGTTCGGGTTCATTATGAATTGGCACTAGCAATTTCAGAACAGTTCTTCTATAGTATCAGTAACTTCTTAAATGGCACAAAGGGGCACGCTCAAATCCTTCCTCTCTCTATAGGATGCTATGAATTGAGGTCTACATCCTTGTAGGCTACCACAGTTGTAGCCTGACAATTCTCTTTTACTCACGATAGTAAGCTGAAGGGAACTTGCCCTTGCTTCTCGGGAAATCTCAATATTCAAGAAGGCTCAGATCAAAACCAAACAAAACAGGAAAGTTAATTTTTGCTGAGCATCAGTGTTTTTCTATTCTGATTGTGAAATTGGAACCCTTAGTTCTTCCTCTCAATTCCTGATCTTTAGCTGAAATTATCCAATCGTCCAAATTATCCAATTCAGATCTAAAATACCTGCTTAAAAATACCTGATCTCGCAATAATATAGACATTAAGTCATCTACGTTACATTCCGTAGTTCTCACATGAGGAAAGGTTGCTCAAGTCCTCATCTTGAGACTTCTTGAACAAGCTGGATTTGAAACAGCAAAAATTCTTGACTGCAAAGTTCTTGGGACAGTTCTGGCTATTTCAGGAATGCAACGTTATAAATAGTCACAGATGTCATCACTATTTTTTTAACCTACTTCTAAGTGGAGAATTAATTAATTAAAGAGTCCAGCAGTCAGTTGAGTCAAGAAGAGCTCTGTGAAATCTAAATTGTAAGAAATGGTAATAATTAACACTTCTATGAGATATTTAATTACAAAAATCCATACACAGATTATAAATTTCCTGTACAGAGCCCAAGAAATAGGGGTGTTTTTTCCCCCATTCTCCATAAGGACTGAAAATGGCAGGTAGTGTTTCTTCATGAACCTCAAGATACTGTCTGGTCATCCTTAGGCGTGTTCTGTAAAAGAAAAGTAAATAGCATTAGATCAGGACTATATTAACTTTTTGAAAAATTGTGTTGTAGGCTGCACTTGCCCCAATTCTGGAAAAAATATTCTGTGTCACTTTCTGTGGGCAGACACAATGACTGGACCTTTGCCTAGAAATTATTAAAACACCTGTAAAGTTTTTTCAAGGAAACAATACTGGCTAA
Organism: Grayia smithii; assembly: GCA_032468115.1. Taxonomy (NCBI): domain Eukaryota; kingdom Metazoa; phylum Chordata; class Lepidosauria; order Squamata; family Grayiidae; genus Grayia; species Grayia smithii. The sequence continues at coordinate 398,098 of JANHFM010004474.1, forward strand.
ACAGTGTCTCTGAAGATGGTTAAATGGAGCAAATAAGGCTATTAAAATCATGAGGATCTTCTAAGCCAGGTGTCCCCAACCCCTGGGCCGCGATCCATTACCAGGCCATGGCCCGTTTAGAACTGGGCCGCAGAAGCGGCAGCAAGCACACACGCAACTCCACTTGTGTGTGCAGCAAGCATGCACACTACTTGCACAAATGGAGCTGCACACTCACCTGCCACTCACACGGAACCATCTCCTCTTCCCCCTCCACCACTCCACTAAGCCGGAAAAGTTAGAAACCGCTGGTCTAAGCTTCAGACCCTCAAAGTCAGATTTCTCAAAAATAAGTCATATGTATTCAAATTAACTGGAGAGAGCACTCTGAAAGCTTATGTGACATATTTCCTCAACAGGCCAAGGCAAAGCTATAATACATACAACCGAAACAAGCACCCATCTCAGCTGTAACAGAACCTGAACAGGCCAGTGTTGGAGTTTGAATTCTTTAAAATCTCTAAGCCTACAAAAAGTAGCAAAATCAGGAAATACAAAGTTAGATAAGCACCAAGGCAAATGCTGGGAGAGGAGAAAAATAGTTGCATAAATAAAATTCCGACATACCTGCCGCAGGAACTGCCTTCCCAAGTAGAAAGTTGCTGCACTGGTCAGGTTCTTCCTGCTACCCACTTTGCACCGAATATAGCCATAAAGATTAGCTCCTTGCAATGCTACACCCATAATTACCACTGCCTATAAAAGGAGAGGAAGATACGTGAGAGAAGCAAGGCCTCACTGTGCCCCATGAATGAGCTTAGCAGGAAACAACTGAACATTTTACTCACCAACCACTTAACTTTGAAAGAAAATAGGGCACTGAAGGCAAAAATCACCCAGAGTAAAGGACATGTGATTAATCCTATCCAGAAGATTCTGGACTCTGCTTCTGAAATAGTTTTCCTTCCCTGAGCAGATGCCTAAAAATGAACAGTAGTAGTATTTTACTTACACTGTATTTTATTTTTTTAATTAAGCATAAAGCAACATTACAAAAAAGATTAGTTAAATACTGAAGAATCTCAGTGATGATAATACAGCTTCTGAAGCAACAGAATCTAATTATTATTTAAAGAAATTGTGTAATAGAAGGCTTTATATTTCTTCAGAGTGAAAAAAGAATGAAGTATTCTGTCATCAAAATGGGGCATCAAGGGAGAGAGCTCTTCCTTGACCAACCCAGCACCATATTACAAAGCCTCATCTATCCCTGTCAGCCTGTGCTCTGCAGGCCTTCACTGTTTTGCTCCCACTGCCAACAAGACATGCCTGGCCTGGCTCTATGTGAGGCTTCAACAGGCCTTTCTCCCAATGCTGCTCATGATTTGGAGAATGGCATGAACAGCCTTGGGAAAAGGCCTCTCACAACCAGAAGCTGCCTCACGCAGGACAGACCTCATCAGCAGTAGAAGTTGGTGAAGGTGAATGTGGCAGAGGAATTTGGCCAGAGTTTGGCCCTCGAGATGGCATTGGGCTGAAGTAGAGGCTCACACTCACCAGTGGTTCTGGCTGGCTGCCACTTCTGAAGGCCCCAAGTCACTACTTTAACCCCAACATTGCTGCTTCTGCCAATAAATTTCATTGTGCAGGAGAGCCAAAAGGACAGAGATGCCCCTGTAGTCATAAATGCAGGTAGGGTATTGCCAAGTAACTGAATTCTGATCATGTAACCCCTAACTTCAGGAACTGGGCCTAAGTACCAGTCATTCAGCAACGCTGAACTTCAGTCACTGAAACGAATGGTTGTACAGTGGAAACTACCTGTAAAGAATAGTAAATATCATTGCTTATACAAGTCTTCACATGATGAAGACCAGAGGATCAAATGTTTGAAAACTAACTGTAGTCTGTGTCAGCATGTCAGGAAACAGACAACATAAGAACTACAGTGACTCATCTTTATTGTTGTAGGATGTAGTGACAGAATCCTGGAAAGCCTGACAAAGTTTCTCTCTCCCTGTTATAGTCAAAGTGAACTAATCTTGAGTTTCTTCCTCACCCCCTTCTGTATTTCCTAGCTAAGATGATGTTTTTTGTAATGACTGTTGATATTCTTCTTCAAGACTATCTTCATATTCCTGTTCAAGCCTGTAAGTTATATAAACTGAGAGCCTACCCTCAAACTCACATTAAAGGGAACATTTCATTTGCATTGGCATGATGTATCTAAATATTTTCATGACTTAAGTTTGAAAAAAAAGATTCTTAGCGTGCCTAAAAACTGTTGCTTCTGTTTGATTCTTTAAAGTAACATCATGTTGTTCCTGTACAGGAACTCTAAAATATATTGCTTGTATGATTTCACAATTTGATCTTAGCTCATTCAATCATAATTCTTTAAAATAAGTTCAATAGTTTCATATCCTTTATCTCATTGCAAATGAACATATTCTGTACATCTTTGTAGTCTAGTCCCCAAATCAGAGGGTAAAGCAGATTTCAAATGCACGCACCTACTAACCCTACTAGTTGTGCTGTGATTTGTGTGTAGTGACCTTGTATCCAGTTCTGGACTTAAAAGTGCTCTAAACTGTAGAGCATTCACCATTCACAGCCATTCCCTCAGCAACAGAGGAGATATTTACCTTCCTGGCTTCAAATACCCAGTGACTTTTGCCATCATCATCAACCTGATTCCACCATCGGAGGCCAACCATCAACCTTCCTGTGACATTCTGGAGAGAGTTAAATACAGCATGAAAGTGCTTCCTGCAACAGCAATCATAAATTTTGCTAAATAACCTCCCACAAATGCCTCCACTGTTTTATATACAGAACTCTAATGAAACAAGAATCTCATTTCTGTTGTGCTGTTCAACAGTATGACCATGGGCAGCTATTAGAGTCACAGTTCTAAGTGAGCTATCAATTGCTCAACTTGCACTAGTATGCCCTTGCGCAACATTCTCGGCAGTCCTACTAAGTTTACTGCAAATAGTTGCTTGGCAAAGTTATAATTTCACTAGTGAAATTATACATACATACATATTGTTTCAAAGTCTCTTAGACCACTATCATGAATATAGGTTATATGCCTTCTGGTTATTTCAAATGCCACAAGAATAATTCGCCATATGTCTTCCCGCCCAAATAACTCTGGAATGTTTATAACAAGTGCCTGCTTTAAAGATCTAAAAACAATTACATGATGGAGGTACTTTTTCAAACATTCAAACATATTTGTAATATTATCAGGCATAAAAGTGCAATAACATATACTTAACAATGTGAATACTCCTATTTAATTTTGACATGCTCTCTAAAATACTTTATAACAATGACAGTATGACCAAGGAATAGAACTGGCCTCTAATTTGTACAAGGGAAAGAGACTGTTTTGTTTAGTATCTGTAATAATGTTGAGTGCTAAGCAAGCAAAGGGACAAATAACACTATTTTTCAATTGGAACATACACTATACCCTCTTAAGCCCTTGTTAATACATAATCATGCTGTGTTAATTTCACTCAGAATTTAATATATAAATGTGCACAGCTTCCACCTACAATAAAAGTTCTTGCTTTTTCTTTTTTTTTATGTTTTTGGCTCCATTCTGAGTCCCATGAATGCAAAAGAACTGTTCATGTTTTCCACAGGATTCTCTTCCTCCCAGGTCAAAAACGCTGTAGTAACTTATTATGCTTCTATAAAGATTAGGAGAATAAATTTAAAAAGTGCTGTCTCCTTTAGTGGCAGAAACAGCCCATAAACAGAACTCTTGATAAAGTAATGTTCCAATGAAAACACTAATTAAAATCCACAAAAAGTAGTTATAATGTATTATAGAGAGCAAGCCTTCTGCACATATATACAAGGATGGTAAAATGTCTACAAATAAATAAAGCATAGAAATAGTCACCTGGTTATATTTGAATGCAAATGCAAACTTCTTTATATGTTAAGATGGAAATCATATTCTACACATGTTCTGATATAATTTTAGCAAAACAGCTCAAAGCAGCAAAGAGCACCCTTCCCCCCCCAGCTCATTACTTTGATCTCTGTACTTGACGAGCAGAAAGAAAAGCAAGCTAAATGAAATCACCTAATTGTGATTTTGAATTTGAATTTTGATTAACAGTACTGTTCCTTACACTACCAATTTCTCTGATAACAAACATTTTCGAATATCAACATCTTACAAAATGACTTACCTTCACTGCCCAAAAGTCACATGACAGAAGTAAGATGATTGTCACCATACAGGCAATATAGCTGTTGCTCAACAATTCACAAAGTAAGTAGACAATTATTGCACTGACCCGGAAGAACAAGTGGAAAAAGGAAGCTATAGGGTGTCTGTAAAAGATATAGGAAGAAAATAATTTGGTTATCAAAATTCAGTGTTTAAACTGGCCAAATCAAGGTTTAGAATTTATGCTATTATTCCAATTTCATAAAGGCAGCAATGTTCTTATTAGCATTACTATATTATTATGATTGGTCACACAGTTAGCCAAGTGTTTAGACTGGATTTGGCATTTTTGTCCATCTATTGAGTTCTTCCCAAGGACCTGAGTTAAGCAGATGTTGTTTAATAGTATTAAAAATATTAAATATGAACAAACAAATTCTTTTAACTTGAAACACCATACTCCACAACATCATTTCCTTGCAAATGTCTGCTGAAGGTAAAGAGATAAGTAAATATTGCAGTTCATTCTATGTAAGTCTCCCCCTAGATATGACAACAAAAGCAGAATCTATGTCAATATTAATGAAAATATTTTCAACCTATACACCTACACAGGATTTCAACATAATCATGGTTACTAAACCAAACTATATTTGCAGCTTCTTAGAAGAGTTAGGCCATGCCAGAACTTTTTTCCCCCAACCATCACCCCAAAAGCCTGTTAAGACATAGCAGCCTCTTTTTTCCAGACTTACTTTATTTTTGATTTCTTGGGCTTCCTGGACATTTCATCTTCCCCATCAAAAAGTGAAACATCTTCCGTCTCATCATTACTATCCTAGAGAGATAAATACAAATTTTAAAAATGGGATTTTTTTAAAAAAAATCTATGCCATTGTGCAACAATTCAACAAAAAACTCCAACCTATGCTATTGTGATAAAACTATGGGTGCCTGGAGGGTAAGGGGGAGCAGATGATAAAACAAGCATTGTGACACAAGCTCCATAGTGGAACACCACTATGATTCTCACAGGGTTATTATTGTGGGAAAAATGAGAAGCAGTAGTATTAGGTATGTTCACAGGCATATATATCAGGATAAATGTTTTATCAGCATCATCACCATTCTGCTGAAAATGCCAGATTCTGTGGTACTTCCGGATGGAATTTACAAAATTACTGAGACATGAGGAACCAGTATTTTGGTATAGTGATATATAATTTCACTTGGCAAAACTCTGATTAAAATAATAGAAACAGAATCTAAGTTGTTATTTTATTTTAAACTCTATAGCAAAACATGGATCTATTTCCTGTTTAGTTAATAAATGTCATTATAAAAAGGAATGTAATTGATTAAACAAAAATGTTTTATTTTATTAAGAGTAGTTATTCTACATTAAACTAGAAAATATTTCATAGGCCCTTCAACAAGTTTGCTACAGCAAGTTTTCAGGAATGCATACATTCTTGAAACTGATACCATTAATGTTAAAAAGCAGGTGGCTAACTAACTATGCTGGAAACCATGTTTAGTTATTTGCTATTTGAAGCCAAAAGCAATGATGAAGAAATCTATACTAAACTGTCATCCTCAGTGACAATATTTTTAGGGGTAAAAAAATAAAGTCTGGATATTGGATTTGTTCAATCAATCAATATATTTCAGTCAAAGAAAGCTTAAAGAAGTAGTGATCAAACAATACCAGTATAAAGAAAACATCAATTTTTATGATTTTCTATGAATGTGTGTATAGCATTTTACCATTTACCATTACCATTACCATTTTACCATTATTAATAAGCTAAAAACACTTAAAACTTGAGCTAAGAATAACCTAAAATAAAGGGTAGAACCATGGCACTGTTTAAAGCTAAGACTATATCCCTAATGAAAACCAAATAACAGGAATCTGAAAACATTATATCATTGTTCATTATTGTTGAGAATTGTTCATAATTCATAGTTGAGAATTATTTTCATAATTCTCTGTTAGTAAAAGTTTACATTTAGAGCTGCCAGGTAACAGTAGGATACTTGTATCACTTCAAGTATTTAAGAATCTCTAGTCTCAGTTAGCACCCCAATTAACTTTCTTTCGTTCCAACCTACCCTGCAGGGTGGTTGCTGCAGGGAAAATTAGAAGGGAGTTCCAAGTTCATTGATTTGAGTTTTTGAGTGAAGGAAGGATTAGAGCTCAAAAATTAAGTCTATTTCCTCACTAATGAATTATAAACCCTCAGGGCCATCCACCCAATTTTGAAGAAATATAAGTCCATACCCATTACTGATCTTTTAAATTGATTGTGGGATGACTCTAGGATCACAAGTTGGAAATATACCTAGTCGGATAAATTCTAAATAAAACTACTCTAAACTTAATGTCATGTATTCCAATTCACAGGCATGTAATACTGCAGCCAACCTGCTTTTCGTGCAATATCTTAAGGCCACCTTACAATATTTAAGTTAAAAATGACCAGTGGGCACTAGCAATCATTAAAAGAGTTTGCTGTATGCTGCCCTCTTGCCGACCTCGGATTTTCACACCCTGAAAGTCCTAATCTTCATAATTTGCTAGAGTTCATCAGAGGATTTTATTGCGACAATACACAGTTTCATTCCAATTATACGCACATTTTAATCGCCTGGGAGCCTTAGAAATGCAACTCTCCCACCCCAAATTAAAAACAATATACAAAACACATTTAACAGTTGGGGACAGGAAGAAAGAAATGCTTTGCAGGCATAAGCCCGGACATCACAGGGGAAGGAAGGAAGACGAGGGCAAGAGCCAAGCTAGTCTTCCCTTCTTCTAACAAAGCAGCTACAACTTGTGTAGCTTGGGATGAGCTTCATCGCAGCCACGTCCTTGGCTTAGAAGTCCTCCACAGGGTCCTCTTCCAGCTCACCTCCCTCTCCAATATTAAAAAGACCCTTCAGTCCCGATGAGAGCAACCCACGCAGCGTCCCTGGCCCGCGCTAGGAAAGAATAGCCCCTGAGCTCCCACCTGCCGCAACATCGCTTCCGCCTTCTGCCACGTCACAACCAACTCCCCCAAGTAAAGCCGTTAACGTCATCAACGTGCGACGGACGCCAGGCTATGTGGTAACGAGTCCAAGTCCAATGGAAAGACGTCAAGCATTGAGTGATAGATATAGGGAAAATAGATAGAGCGCTCGTCTCCGTTTGCGATTAGATTATCTCTATCCCGAGTAGGAGTGCCTTCTCTAAGCAATATTTCTCAACCTTATCAGTTTTAAGATGATTGGAGTTTACTTTCCCGAACTCCATCACTCTGCTAAACAAATAATTCCCACATCGCTGTCAAACTAGTAACTGTCTGCATTATTATTAATCTCTCACT
>JANHFM010004474.1:405742-418614 GCA_032468115.1 Grayia smithii
TATTCTATTCTATTCTATTCTATTCTATTCTATTCTATTCTATTCTATTCTATTCTATTCTATTCTATTCTATGGAAGCAATAACAAACATTCCCAGTTTTTGCCCAATTACCTCGGGGAAACTTTTTGTTTTCTTTTTGAGATAGTATTGTCTCCACAGCCCAAGCCTGAAGTGGTTCATTTTCAAATGCAATATTCCTTTTGCCAGCTGTTGTCCACAATCAAAATTTTATCCAGTTGTATTCTGTTTGGGGACCTTTATTCTGTTGATGACAGATGGATAGACAGATAATTTTCCTCCATCATCCTATTAGTTTGGAAAGAATGAAAAAAATAGAGTGGGCTTTCATTAGTTATTTTATAATATTTTTTATCTATAAAATGAATGTTTTGTATTTTAACTATTTATGGCACAATTTATTGTTTGTGGTTGGTTATTTTATGAAGAGGTGAACAATCTTTTAAGCCCAGAAAGGCATGGGAATGACACATTAATAGCACTGAAGGCATAAGGCAAAAATGTTGCTCTTTTTATATATTTTACTATAATATTTCAAGAAGGAATAATTTGTTCATATTATAAAATATATCTTTCTTGACATAGAAATACCTAATCAATGAATAATATATACCAACAATAAAACATTAATTCTGAATAAAATCAATACTGCATGATATATATGGATTGGATATAGAAGACAGTTTAAAAATGGATAAAATTTAGCTCAGAGTATCATATTTCAGTGGGTGAAGGGAGACTTTTAAAGGAAAGCTTACTCTTCTGCAAAAAGAATTATAGATAATAACTATCTTCAACTATTTAGAAATCAACATCATATTAACAGAGGTAGTCTTTATTTAGCAACTGCCTTGATAGCAACTATTCAAAATGTGACAGTAATAAATAGTAGTAAACATTCATTTTCTGACCAATGGTGCATTGAGAACAGTGGTTCTCAACCGGTGGGTCGCGACCCCTTTGGGGGTCGAACAATCCTTTCACAGGGATCGCCTAAAACCATCAGAAAACAGTTCCTATTACTTAGGAACTTAGACACTGCTCCTCTATCCATCTCCAGGTGAGTCCGCCCACATGCAAATATTTTATGGTTGGGAGTCACTACAACATAAGGAACTGTATTAAAGGGTCACGGCATTAGGAAGGTTGAGAACCACTGATTTAGAACAATAAAAATCTTCAGTGTGAAACTGATTAAAGTCTGGTCAGTTTCTAGCAGCAGATGCAACCAGAGGGTTCTAATCAACTAATTAAGGTCCAGATCTGAAGTTGTTAATATGTTTAGTTTATTAAAGGATTAGCACTTCTTAGGGAAATGGGACAAGGCAGGGAAAAGCAATTCAGGAAGAAGTAGCCCCTGCAAGGGGACAATAAAATCTCAAGGCAGCCAACATATCCAACATACCTTCCTCCTCCTATTTTCCCTACAGTGATAACCATGTGAGGTAAAATTATTCTCTATAGGCAATCAATTCTTTATTTATTATTTACTATTCTATTCTATAGACAATAAATTCTTTAAAATCCAGTTTCATTATCTCTTCGTATTTTTCTGTTCTGTATCACCTATATGTTTATTTCTGACATCTATATCTATTTTGTCTTAAACTCTCTTTATCCCTATGATCACTGCCTGTAGAAAATTATTTTATAGCATTCAGTCTGATTTTTTTTATTTTTTTAGTTTAGTTTTAGTCTGTTCTATCGAAGTCTTTACTTTTTCGTTGTCTTTCCTACTTGTTTATTCCTGGGTGGGCTTCGTAATTCCTCTCCTATTCCATATCTTGGCTCCATCTAAGGGAAATGGTTGGAAAAACTTTTCCCTCACACATGTCAGAGAGGAAAAAAAGTCCCTCTCTCCAACCATTTTTCTAAGATGCTGCCTTCTCCCTATTGCTTCTTATGAGAAAAATATTTTATTTTAGTATTTTAGTTATTTTATTTTACTTAATTTTATTTTTTAAATTTACTGGTTTCCCATCTCTTCTAATTCTTTACTTTGATTTCTGAGCTTTGGCGGCATTTATTCAGCCTCTTCATCCAAAATACTTCTCTGTCCCACCTCAACCTCCCAAGTGCTGCTGTTTGATTGGCAGGTACTGTTTAATTGACAGCTGGGTTGGTCTGGTACTGGGGGCAAGGGAAAGGAGGAGTACAGGTGTTCATAATCTACTCAGGCAGTTTGTCCTTCCATCGTTTATCCAGGTAGGCAATATCTTATTATTCTGGGGAAAACACTGGACACTAAGGACAGATATGATGAGAGACAAAATCATTCATTGTTACATAACATTTTTTAAATTTACTTCATCTAGAAAGCTCATGAAAGAATGGAGTCAGCTGCTAGTTTGGGTCACATTATTGTTAATTAAATAATGTTAAAGCACATTAAAGCACCATGCTGTAGTATTCAACATCATTTATGAATAAATGAAATTTAACAATGAAAATAAAGAAGTACCATTTTTTAAACAAGGTTTCACAGCAATCAGGCTGCGATGAAAAGTTCTCAACATAGAACTATGTAATTTTTGTTTTTATTGTTTCATTATTGATTATGTGCCATAATGTCATTTTCTTTCTTTTTAAAATAATTTTTATTAAATAATTTTACAAGATAAAAACAATACAAATTTTAGAAAAGAAATAGAGAAAAACAATGTATAGAAAAATAACGAAATTAAGGAAAAAAAATAAAATATTTCTTTTCTTCTTGTTTCTTCTACCACAAAAAGTCCTAAAGGGTTTCCAATTGCTAATAAATCTGGTTCTTGTCTTTTCCCTTGTCAAACAAGTCAACTTTGCCATCTCTGCCAATTCTGCCAATTTCATCAACTATTCCTATATTGTGGATACTTCAGAATCTTTGCATTTTTGTGATGTAATAGTCTCACAGCAGTTGTCATGTACAAAAGCAATGTTCCATTACTTTTTTTGTAATTGTCTATCTATTAGTGCCACAGAAAGCTTATGGTTTCAGTTGAATGTTGATAATTTAAAATTATTTGTATCACTATATGTATTTGAAACCAAACCTTCCTGGCTTTATTCATTGGGCATGCTAAAATGATCCTTCATATTGTCCAAATATTCAGCATAGATTTGAGGTACTTTTATATATTTGGGACACTTTTTCTGGAATCACATACCAACAGTACATTATTTTAGGGAAAAAAATCTCTTTTAAATTATATAATAATATAAATTTAAGCCATTTCAGCCACATATTCTCCCAATTTTCCATTTGTCTATCTACAGTATATACAACTAAAACTCTCATTGTTGTGACCTTTATAATTAGGCAAAATTGTGCACCCTAGAGCAACAATTTATGAACTAAAGTAATTTAAATGAGCTAACGTACATAATTCAGGACCCATGAATCCCAAGATATGACATTTGCCAAAGTTGTGGCTGCTTCTATGCTACTGGCTACTGACTGAGCAGCTGCTATAGTCACATGATCATCATTTTCAATGTTCCATGATAATTTTTCAGCCAGTCTCACAACACCTTATTCCCTCCTCCCTCCCTTAGCAACAGCCACATACTTGGAGAAGGGAAGGGACGTTTACGATGCTCCATGTCAGATTCCCACAAGGAAACTCAATGGAGAAAGTGTCAGGAAGTCAGAAATTGCTCCTGCTCCCACCCATGGTCATTTTGTTTCTCTGTTTAGGTGAGGAAGTATCTCTGAAATGATGACCCAATGGTCATGGATTATCTAGTTATAGCCAACATTTTTAGTTTTCATAGTCCGACTTCTTATTGTAATTCTGTTTTTGCTGCTTCAGATTTTCTTTTACTATATGCCAACATTAGCAACTCAACTAGCTATTAACTTTAATATATCCATTAGTCATAAATATTCTTACTCTGAAAGTTCCTTAGCATTTCTTCAATGGCTTGAAGGGCCAATCATCTGGCACAATATTGTTAATCATTTTATATTTTCTATCCATGTTTGTTCTTTGTTAAAAATGCAGGCGTGGTTTATCATTGTCTTTCCCCATGCAGTATGAATGGATGTCTTTATCCTTGTCATCTACCCCCAGCATCTTCCTATACAGTATTTCTGGAACTCAGTATAGATGCCTATTGCTTTAGTTGGACAGCTGATACAATCTTCACATTTTGTGGTGAGCTTGCTGGAATCTGTACTCTTAGCATACACTTCCAACATTCTTTGCTCGAAGAGGCAGCACAGTACAACTTGTATGTGTGTGTGTCTGTGTGGGTAAGAGCCCATATTAGGGATGTTATAAGGACTTTAAAATACCAATGTTTCTACACTCTTATTCTGTCCACTGATATTTGTTCTGCACCCCTATTCGGGGTGACTCAGGTTTGTTGTGGGTAATGAGAGCAACTATGAAGCTAAATCAGGATGCTTGGTGGAGAAAAGATTCAGATTCACTCTGTCTTGGAGTGTAATTTTTCAGATTTTCATTAATGTCAAAACTGAAACCCCAGCAAACAATTCTATGAAATTTGGCTTGTGTTCTCTTCCTATGATCTTCTAACTCTTCTTAAAAATTCATCCAATTCCATAGGTAATAACAAGAACAACATCAACAAACATTAAAGCAATTTATGGGTTTTTTAAACTAAATAATGAGTGGACCAAGTAAGAATTGGATCAGATTGCCCCCAAACAATCAGAAATAAACTGCATTATTTACAAGACTTTAGGTCCAGTCCTTAGGACAGATTGGAGAGGCTTGACATAGCTCTAGAAAATATGCAGAAGTTTAAGATTACATACCACTAAAACAAACAACAATAGTTTTTTCTGATAAGCATGTATTTAATGGAACTGATAATTAGTCCTTACATTGGGAAACAAGGAAATATTCCCTTTGGGCACATACTTTATTTCCTCATTCGTAAACATTACAAACCGGTCACTTCTAGAGTTTGCTGAAAGGAATAGAACAGAGGTAAGTAACTGTTTCGAGTGCACTGCTATATTTGGTGCCCATGAAAACATATATGCAATTTTAACGTGTTGCTCCTATGCATTCACATACATCAATATATAAATATGTAAACAAAAAAAGGTATAAAACTGGGCTCCCAAAAATACATGTACATGCTTTTCTATTTCTCTTCTTTGCCACATGACATTGACTCAGGTATGAAATATTATAGCATAGCTAAAAGCTTTGCTGCAGTATTGTTAATTAACAAGGAACAGTTTTATAGTAGCCAATTTATTCTTTATTCCATTTTTTTTCAAAATAACTAAATAGTTATGCCAAACATGCTTTTTTGTTTTCACTACAATAAATTGACTCGGTTACCCTACTTGGAGTTTTCAATTACTGTTTCATCAATGCAACATATTGGTAAAATCCATGCAAAATTATAATTTATTGAAAATCTATACAATCAAGCTAACACAGAAATTTTGACAAGCTTTCATTTTTTGCTATAAATCTAATAATTCTGTATAGGCTTGTGCTTTCTTTTTACCTATCGAATATGTGTGCAATTGTTTTTTATTTATGTGAAAATGTCAGCCTAATTGCTTATCTAATTTCTCTGGTGGTGTCCTATAAGCAGTAGTCTTATTTCCTAAAAGCAAGATAATTCTTTTGCATTTTGTCCAAGATTATTAGAATAACTATGTTGATAATATATTAACTTTAATAGATATTGCAAAATAGATGGTCTTGTAGATAAACAACTATGTTCAAGGTAGTAAAACTGTCTGCTAAACTTGCTCAGCAACGGTTAAGCAACTAGCACAAGATCTTAACTGATACTTCTTCCGTTTTTCTACCTGAAAAGCAATAAGAGCTTCCTTGTCAAAAATCAACTTTTTTGCTAGGAAAAGAGATATATGCACAGTTAATAATAAGTTAGAAGTTCACAAAAGCTGCAATTCAAAAACGAATGAGCTCAGAACAAAACAACTGTTTCAAAAGTTTTGAAATCACAATACAATATGACATTCCAGATAAAATGGAACTGTTTCAGGGGTATTGTTTATGATGTTTGAAATAATAATGTGCAGTTCTACCACTGCTACTATTGGCTGGGACAAAGAGGAAGAGGAGGTGATTAGGGAGAGCACAGGGTATAAAAACCAGATGTTCATGCAAAGAGAAACTATTTGGGGCTATTTTTTTGGAGGACAAGACTCAAGTGGATTGCTGAAAGGTATGTGCACTATAATTATTCCACAAGTAGTGTCATTAATGTTATTGAGATTTCAGACTGCATATTGTGCATGCAATATTATGTTTCTCTGTTGCTTACCAAAAATTAGTAAATGCATGGCATGCATGTACAACTTTAGGTTGAATTTCAAGATAAATTCAAAAAAATTATTGCTTTGGTTGCTTGTTTGTTTTGCTATAGTTTTGACAGCTTGCTAAATGCAGAAATATGTTCACTGCGTAAGAATGAGTAAAACAGAAAAAGTTAATAGCCACAGAAATATATTTTTTCTTGTATTGTTCATGGGTTATTTTAAAGCAAATGACTTGACTAGATTCTGTGACTATTCATAGAGACAGCTTGAAAAAACAAATGCTTAAGGCCTATATGACATGACTGAATTTTGTTTCAACAAATGAAAAACAAAACAATTTTGTTGCCATGGAACAGTTGGGATGGGATTTGCCTCAGTGAGGTGCTCCATGTTGCTTCTGGAGCTTCATCCTGCAGTTTCAGTAGCCAGAAGAAGCTTGCACAGAAGCAGTTCCCATCACTGTCTTCATTTCTCAGAAGCAGATCCCAGCTGGCTTTCATGGTTATGGCAGGACAAGAACTCATGATCTTCTGCTTTTTGGCCTGGTATCTTAACCATTATACCAAACTGACTATGCTAGCTATTCAGTCTTAGAAGTGATGTCCAAACATTTGGAAAATGCAAAAGGCTGCTCCTTCTCCTATGTCTCCAGTCTGCCCAGCTGATACTGTAGATGATGAGAGCAGAAGATAGCCTTATTTGTAGGCTGTCAGAAGAATAATTTGGGTTCAAACTCAAACTCGGGTTGTGCAAGAATAAATCAAAATGAAATTCAGAAAATTGTGAGAAAAGGAGAATTATTTATTCTCAAAAGCAAAGAGTCCCAAAGATGCTTTTGCAAGAGGTAAGAGAACTCTTCAGCTTCTTGAATGAGAAGCAAAACATCTTCAAGGAAGAACAAAGGAAGTCCAATTGCTTCTTGAAAAAGCACCTTTGGGACAACCATGACCTGAATGACTAGACAAAAGCAAAGAGATTTGCCTATGGGGTAGCTACAGAGAAAATGTGGTAGAGTGATATTGTGTTATGTAATGTGATTGGGTCTTTTCACTTGAACTATGTTATAATTATGTTTATGTTTACATTGTGTTAATTGAGTTTTGTGTGTTAACCTATATGTGTTACAATTTGAAATAATTGTATAATTCTTATGTTTGTATAAGTTTAAAAGGATTTCAGAGGCTGTTAATCAGTCACTGTGTTGGGTTACCTGGGTTAACTTATACGATTTCCTATACAATATTTCTAGCAGTTATATAAATGTATAAAGTCTCCCACAGTGCTTATTCAGGTAGGTCCATCTGTACATCTACTTCTTTCTTTTGTTGGTTGAACTGTCAACAGTTGGCTTAGTCACCACAATGTTCTTACTGTAGAAATCTATCAAGTTCAGCTGCTTGCCCAGAATGTGATTGTCCAATGCTATCCCCCTTATACTTGCTCTAGTACCATTTAACTGTCTTTTACATTCGAAGTCTACCCACAATCAGAAGATACCTATTTTAAGCTAGAAAATTGGATTAATTAAATAACCTTTATTTAGTTAGAAATATGTAATTAGAGTAATCCTTCAATTGCTCATGGTATCGTAACAAATACTTAACAACAGCATTTCATGTTCTGGAATAATTGATAGCTTGCAAAAGTGAAAAGACATATTGGCAAGTGGAAGGGAGAAAGCTAGAGAACCAATCACGTTGACTTTGCCTCTGATCTTTCTTTCTGTGTCCCAGGCTCATTTCCAAACCCTAAGTCTCCTCTCTTTCACTCCATCAAGGCAAGAAGAATAAACATGCAGGTGGAGCTGATCTTTGGGACAATAACTCTGTTCATTCTCTTTCTGCTCATATTCTCGATTTTCCGGTTTCAGCAAGAAAGAGCCAGATTTCCCCCTGGCCCTACACCCTGGTTCTTTCTGGGGAATCTACTGCAAAAAGATGTTCTGCCTGTGTATAAAACCTACCCAAAGGTAAGACAGTCTTTCTTTGATATGACTCCTTTCTTAGTGGGAGAGATACTAAGAATCATTTGGGATGTTAGCGATCTCCCATATTTTGAGAATATAATGTAAAACAGAAATTTCAAAAGTTGGGGTTCTTTCCAGCACTACTAAAGATGCTTCCAACTCCATTTCTGTCTGGCATGTTGTTGGGGTTTTTTTGGGGTTGCAGGTTTAAGCACAAACATATTTTCTCAGAGACTAAATGGTATAATTAAGAGGAACAGAATGTTCCTCCTCAGGACAAAATAAATGTAATACTACTAGTTAATTTATAGCAACTGTTCTTTCACAGCATTATTTAGATTAATCTATAGTCCAGTCTTTTGTTCCATTCTCAACATCAATGGACAATCTGGGAAGTATTCTCAGAAACCATTAAATAGAATGTCTGATTTTTATTAATGATTTTTTTTTATCAAGATAGCTAAAACACATACAATTTGGATTCATACATTGTGGTTTGTCTGTAGATGACTTGTATGTGGCTTTGGATCAGGGGTGTCAAACTCGCAGGCCGCAGGCCAGATGCGTCATGTGCTGGCCCCACCCCTGCCTGGTTTACTAAAGGGGGAAAAGTCCTGATACATCACGTGATGGTACTGTGATGACACGAGTTTGACACCCCTGCTTTGGATGAACCCAAATAGCATGGATTAAAAATCATTGTTTTGGCTTCATGAGATGCTTGAACCTAGACAGTTCTAGTTTATTCAACAAGCCATGGTAATAAAAGTGTTGTATGACATGCTCTTTCCCTGTTCTTTGAATGCCCTCTTCTGCAGGTACTCCTTATGTATGTATTCATTTATTAAATGCATAAACTGACAAATCTCTCCAGATTTTCATAGCTTGAGCAATATCAAACTGTGTCATAAAAATTTAAACATCCACAGTGTATAATCCCCTAAACAGTTTATGCTCAGCAGATAATGTAACGCAAAAAATCATTTACAGTATAACAGTAATATCAATAATAGTTTCAAGCACCAGTGACAGTTTTCAATGCTTCTTGACCAAAGTTTGGAGTTCACCAGTTTCTAGGAGATCATCACTGAAGAGCCCAGTTTCATTTTTATGGTGACACTGTTCTGTAACTTCAGTACTGTGATTGAAAAATATTTTCTGGCCTCAACCAAGTTTATCACAGTTTGCATCTGCTTTAATCTTTCAATCTTATATTCACAAATCTACAATCTTATATGTGATAAACTGAGAATAATTCCAAGAGAACTGGGTGCATGGACATTAACTTTTTCATTGTTCTGTTTACAGAAAGCCAAAATTACCTTTTGATTAAAAAATAACACTTTAAAACAGTGGTTCTCAACCTGTGGGTCAGGACCACTTTGGGGGTCAAACAATCCTTTCACAGGGGTCGCCTAAGACCATCGGAAAACACATATTTCCGATGGTCTTAGGAACCGAGATACCGCTCCTCTATCTGTCTCCAGGCGGGTCCGCCCAGATGCAGATACGCCCACATACAAATACCCGGCGTGATAACAGGTGTATGTGATGGGGTTGGCACCATAATATACTTATGCGGACCAGTCACACATATGTAGAATAGCAAAATTACAGATATGCAATAGCAACAAAAATAATTTTATGGTTGGGGGTCACCACAACATGAGGAACTGTATTAAAGGGTCGGGCATTAGGAAGGTTGAGAGTCTACATAATACCAAGGAAGAGAGGGTTACAGTGCATGGCAATCAGAACTTTGGTTGTGTGATCGTGCAGAAGATGCACAGAAGGGGCTAGTAAAAATTTGACTGTCAGGGGCTAAAAATCTGAATGGGATTGACCCATTGAACTCTCGCCCATCCTGGTTGAGTGAGATGCTTTACTCTTGATACCTAGGGCTGTCATAGAGCAGGAGATACACAATGGTCCTGGGCTGAAGATGGTGGTGAGTTTCCTTCACTCAAGATCCGGATGTACTGAATCGTACATTGAACAAGATTGAACCGAACAGACTTCTAATAGTCTTCCCAATTGCATTATTCTGTAAGATGAGAATGTACAGGTAGTCCTTGTTTAGCAACTGCCTTGTTTAGTGACCATTCATAGTTACAGTGGTGATGAAAAAGTACCTTCACAGATAATCCTCACATTTATCCCCTTTGTAGTTGTATAAAGCTAGGGAAAACAGGAGGAGGAGGGTGTGTTGGATATGTTTGCCCCCTTGAGTTGTTTGAAAAAATAATAAAGGTGGGAAATGAATGAATGAATGAATGAATACATTCATTCATTCTCACTCAGTTTCATTTAGTGGCTACTTTGCCTAATGACTAAATTGCTGGTCCAAACTGTGGTCACTAAATGAGGACTATCTGCATAAATATTCCAGGGTGCCTGTTTTCATGTTCATGCATGCTATTTGTTGATTTTGCTCAGAAAGTAGAGCCTGTTTCACATATAATACTGAGCCATCATTGATCTTTTTTTGTTGTTGTTGTTTTTCACTTAGTATAGTGAACGAACCTATCTTTATAGATTGAGGTATTCATTATGTGAATATCAGGGTGCCAAGGTATGTTCAATAATGTTTTGGTTTTTTTAAAAAAAATCTGGCTTAATTCAGGTTACCAGATCTGAACTGCAAAAATCTGGACAATCACTAGGTGATGTCATAGAGATAAAAGTATTTCCTCGGCGCCATCTAGTGGTTCTTCATATTTTTGTAGCCCAGCTCTAGTAGCCATTAACTTAAGATGCGTAGAATGAGGGGATGTAAATAGGACCCAATGGTATCGTTTTGAAAGGTAGGTTCATGCTTAGCATAATTTTTCATACATTGTCGAAGCCGGTGCAAGCAAGGAAGTCCAACACCGAATACTCTTCTGCTGCTAGAGGTGATCTACTAAAGGCAGCCACTAGTTTCATATTCTGCCTGCATTGGCTTAGCAAGGAATGAGAGGGAAAGATTGAGGTCAGATCTAGCAGTAGTGCCGTGCTGAAGCCAGTAGGTGGCTTTTGCACTAAGCTAGCATTTTCTGGCAAAGTAATCAGTAGCATTGATCACAGCAGCTCAACTTAATTCCTAGTGATGGATTTCTTGAAAGATTGGCTCAGTATGATCCTGCTTGGGCCATTCAGATGAATGCAGACCTCTGGCTTTTCCATTGTAAGAATCAACCAGTTGACAGGACAAGATCATGCCAGATGCCAAACGGGATCCTCACACTGAGAATGGATCACGGGTCAGTCTGTTCTCTCTGGGGACTGAAATAAATGTATAGGGGCCAGGAAATTGAACTGTGATCCAGGAAATATCTCCGATTGCATGAATTCACCAAGTTCTTGATATCTTTCTTCACAGAACTCCAAGTCTGTCTCTCAATAAGTGGTCAATAAAAGTAGCTATAAGCAGAGGTGGGTTTCAGCAGGTTCTGACCAGTTCTGGAGAACCGGTAGCGGAAATTTTGAGTAGTTTGGAGAACCGGTAGTAAAAATTCTGACTGGCCCCACCCCCATCTATTCTCGGCTTCCCGAGTCCCAGCCCCGAGGGATATCAATAAATGGATACACTGAATGGTAAATTTATTTACAAACCAGGCTTGCCACAAATTTTTGATTTATTTAAAATGTAAATTCTGGTATAAATTATCTCTTAAGCACCATCTCATGTAGCTTTCTTTATATCCAGTGGTGGGATTCAGCCAGTTCCCACCACTTCGTGAGAACCGGTTATTAACTTTCTGAGCAGTTTGGCAAACTGATTGTTGGAAGAAATCATTAGGGCAGAGAACCAGTTGTTAAATTACTCGAATCCCACCACGGCTTATATCTCATGGGAGAATTCTTGTAGGCCTATACAGGGGTGGGCTTCAAAAATTTTAGCAAGGGGTTCTCTGTTCGGTTGCTGGGTGGGAGTAGCTGTGGTGGGTGTGGCCTAATCGGCCTCCTGCACCACAGCCCGGGGGGAGAGGCGTTTTTACCCTCCTCAGGCTCTGGAGGCTTTCCTTGAGCCTCTGAGAGGGCAAAAATGGCCTCCCCAGGCCTCCCAGAGGCCCTCTGGAGGCTGGAAAACAGCCCGTTTCCAGTCTTCCCAAACTTCCAGTAGGCCCATTTTTCACCCTCCCCGAGCCTCCGCTTGCCCTACACTTACCCGCATCCAAAACAGGCAGTGTAGGGACTCCTGGTAGCAGGAGGGGGGCAGTCAGGAGTGGGATTTGGGGGTACTGCAAACTGCACAGAATCTTAGCTAGAGGTTCTTCCGAACCTCTGCGACCCTGCCCCCCCCCGCAGCCCCCCCCTGGGCCTAAATTATTGTAGGTGTAGGAATGGAGAAAAGGTAAAAATTCTTTATTTTAGAGGAGATTTGAAAACCCGGAAAGGACTTTTGTAGACCATGAATTACGTTACTTCTTTGAGCTTCTTTGCAGCAAACTTTGCTGGTTTTATTAAACGTAATTTGCAGGTACATGTTTTTGAAGCATGTTTTGGGGTTGCTTTTTTTTTTTTCTTCCAAGAACACTTTTATGAGTCAATCCTTTTAGCAAGACGAGAATCTAATTAGCTTTTCTCCATGTGAATTGCTGCTTTTTAGTTTCCACAGCACCTTCTTTCTCTGACAGTCAGTTCTC
>JANHFM010004475.1:69092-83964 GCA_032468115.1 Grayia smithii
CAGGTATTTTGTGTGGTTTTTCTTCTGAATGATGAAGTCAATAAAAACAAATCAGTTGCACTCCACAAATGCAGTATTTGTCTGCAGAAAATGTCATCCTGCATATAGAGAAATTATTTCTAAAAATATAATATAAAAATGTACATACAATATATGAAACTATATAAAGTATATATGTGGCACAAGTCTGTAAGTCATTCTTTAAGTTAGATGTATTGTCAACCTTCCCCAGGCAGACAAGAATCTAACTACTTCTGGTAAATTTATTGGTGGGACAGTAAAAAAAATAAACCCAGCACAAATTGCTATGTGTGGAATTCTATTTACAGTTGTATTCATGTTGTTATCCATGCACAATTTCTTATATCTCTTTTTGCCGCCCATGTGATGCAAAGGGCTGGCTATGACTCAGTATTGGCAACAGAAACCATTTATTGTTTTTTCCCCATCAGACTTGTTTTTAGACTGTTTGCTTGCCACTGAATATCTGACAACTTATTACCGGCAAGTATTGAAAAGCTACTGCAACTCAATCATTAGTGCTAGGTGTTGGCACACTACAGACAACATGGCGAGGCCTGCCACGATCAGATGTGATTGGAAATCTAATGGCTCAGCCAGAGATCAAATTCTCAGTGAATCAAAACTTATTGTCCAGAATAAGGATTTCTGGATTTACTTCATTAGTCATTATAATATTCTGTATTTCCTTTTCCTGAGTAGGACTAATGCAGTGAAATGCTAAATAATCTCTTGGTAGAAAATTATGAGTGACTGTTTATAAGCATGAATAAGGTAGGAGGCAAGTGCAGGTAGTCCTCAAATTACAACCATTTGTTCAGTTGCCATCTGAAGTTACAACGGCACTGAAAAAAATAACTTATGACTGGTCCTTGCACTTATGACTGTCATATCTGTGTTGTCATGTGATCAAAATTTGGGGGCTTGGCAATTAGTATTTATTTGCTGCAACAATTGCAGTCACCTGGTGTCGTGTGATCACCATTTGTGAGTTTCTCAGCCAGTTTCGAAGAAGAAAGTCAATGGGAGGCTGGATTCACTTAACAACCACGTGGTTCATTTAACAACTACAGTGATTTCCTGTGGTTAAAAAAAAAAGTTTATAAAATTGGTCACAACTCATTTAACAACTGTTTGGTCCCAATTGTGGTCATAACTCAAAGACTACGTATCTATAACCTATGAGAAAATTTCAAATAAACCCTCACCATTATTGATAATACAGGTAGTCCTCGACTTACAAGAGTTCATTTGGTGACCATTCAAAGTTATAAACAGCACTGAAAAAAGTGAGTTATGACCAGGGGTGGGTTCTACTTACCTTTACTACTGGTTCGCAACGGATCATCCATGATGATGTCCAGGTGGGTGAGCAGAGCCTCCCGCTACTATTACTACCAGTTCGCAAGAACCGGACCGGACCGAACCGGGAGCAATCCACCATGGTTATGGTGGGTTGGTTATGGTTATGACCGTTTTTCACACTTACAACCTTTGTAGTATGCCCACAACCATCTGATCAAAATTCAAAGCTTGGCAACTGGTTCATATTTATGACTGTTGCAGTGTCCCGGGGTCATGTGATTACCTTTTGAGGCTTTCTGACAAGCAAAGTCAATGGGGTAGGCAGATTCACTTAACAACTGGGTTAGTAACTTATCAATGGCAGTGATTCATTTAACAACTGTGGCTAGAAAGGTCATAAAATGGGGCAAAACTCACTTAACAAATGTTTCACTTAACAATAGTAATTTTGGGCTGAATTGTAGTCATAAGTCAAGGACTACCTGTAGTTACGAAGCTTGAATTTAAAATATTTAAATGTCAACTTTAAAAAGATGTTTCATTCACACACCCTCATACACATACATATTTTGGAAAGAGCAGTTTCGTTACTGCTTTCAGATACATATTCATGGGTGTGAAATGCTTTGCTAATTACCCGACTACAATTGTGAGAGTCCTTTAGGCATACATGGTCTTGGATTGCTCCATTTCCTCTGTTCAAATATTATTTGTTCTGTGCTACAAAGGGTTTTTTGAAAGTCCCCCGAGCTTCAGAAATACTTTTCAAACAATACAGAAGACCGCTGGTTGAAATATGTTCGGAAGCCTCATCATGCATGCAGAAATCACTTCAAAGTTATTTGGGACATAACCCACAGCACTGTGGGTAATCAGAGCAATATTTTCAAGGCATGAAGTTGATACAGGAATAATTATCGCTTTGAGATGCCTCCATACCTCTTGAACGTGGCAGGGAACATCAGGAGTACATTATGAGGGGAGCAACAAGCTTATGGCTGCCAATCATTCTGCCCAGAGGGTGGACTTCATAGGAAGTGATCCAGGTAGCTTCTTGACCCAAAAACGTTTGTTCAACCTTGTGCTAGCGGGACCTCTATAGATGCCTACATGCATTTGCACAATACAATCTACAAGCAAGACATATTAACAAACTTGTTTACCTATGCCAACTTCTTCCCTGAAGCTGTAAAACCTGGAATGGTTGTCTTTGAGGACAACCAGATTGTTGGGGGCAATATGTTGACTCTGTAAACCACTCAGAGTGTGCTATAAAGCACTACGTTGCGGTATAGAAGTCTACGTGTTATTGCTATTGCTATCTCAGCATTCTGGATACATTAAAACAGAGTTACACTATGGGATAGTTTATCGTATGTTGTGAATATTTGTTCAATATTTGTTTAATATTGTTCAAGCTTCCCTTTTAAAAAGATATCTCAAAGCAACATACATATGTTTTTCAGACCTCATCATTAAATATAAAAACAAAACACTGTATTTACAAGCACTGTGCAGATAATATGCATACATTGGAAACAAATCATCATCTGTTATTTGCTAACTGCACCACCTGGTGAAAGGGAAGAGAGAAGTGAATGAAAGCAGGTGTTTGTCCTAGGTCTACCAATGGAAAAAAGCTGAAATGTATTTTTGATACAAACAATGTCATATTTCATAATAAATGCAAATTCATAGGAGCTTTGGATGGAAGAGAAACAACAATGTCCCTATTGTGTATGTATCATGATGGATATAATTTTTCATTCTTATCTGAGATAAGATAATTAATTCCAATGGTATTTCAGCAGAGCGACTGTATATGTGAGGCTGAACTAATATAATTGTGGGAATTTTGCAAACCCAAATTAGGCAGTGAACTTGGCTTGCAAACACCTGAATGCTAATTATGGATTCCTTTTGAGCATCTGACTAAGAGTCCTATCAGCAACTTTCTCTCCATTTTGGGAACATGCAGTATGTTCATACAAGTATGTCAATGCCATCTGCAATTCGAATCTCTGTGAGTAATTGCCAAGAGTCAGGATGCCAATAATTCTGTTTATTACAAGAAAATAAGCACCAACTTGCAAAGTTTGCTTATCTAACCAGAGATTTTATTGTATGGTCTGTCTTTTAGTTGAGTTATGCAGTCTGAGAGCTCTTTGTACTTCCACACCCACTCCATATTCAAAATGGGGAATGAAATATATGTCTGTATGTATATATGGTATAAAGGTGCAATGTATATGTTTTATTTTAATCTACTGCAGGCTGTTATTTTCCAAATAACAGCTTCAGATGATATACATTTAGTTTTTCATTTTCTCCACAGCTGAAGTGGTAGATCTTTTAACTTCGGACTTTAGAGGAAGGAGATACAAATTTGCATGAAATTAACTCTTTCATTGGTGTTTCTTTAAAGCTTGTAATAGATATGATTTCTTTTCCATTAAGGTCACGGTTCAAACTCTAGCATTCCAGAATTTTTTTTTGGACATCATTGTGCAAACAGCATCAAATGCTATGATATAGTTATGATTTAATTCATCACTTGCTTCTGTCTCTTTGTGACATAATGATAACAATGTAGCAATTGCTCCTTTGAATTCCTGTCCTCTCTTCAGGGATGTCTCTAAAGTTCCTTGATTCAGCAACACATACCCAAATTATTTAAGCTTTAATTTTATTACTACTGTTTCCCTTGAACTCTTGTGCTCTTACTTTATCTGGAACAAAATAATTTATTTCTTCAGCTCTCCAGGATACTTGTATCTCTGTTCTGCAGCACCACAGCTGGATAATATTGTTTTTTCCCCCTTTGTTCAACATATCTGATGGTCAACTTTATGGACTCTAGCTCAATAATCAAACCTTTCACAGTCAGATATTATAACAAGAAGAAGACAAATTCCTTTTGTGTCCAATCACACTTGGCCAATAAAGAATTATATTCTATTATATTCTATGACTCTAGTTTTGAAAATAGGAACCATTTTAGGAACATCTAGATTGTCTAGATTAGACATAGTTTTTCTCTAAAGAAGCAAAAATTTCTTTATAATCATGAAATAAAAATGACAAATCCAATGGTGGATTTTTGCGAAGACAAAGATATTGCATGTTATTACATGCATTGTTTCTACATTGGATTGGCACTAGCAGTTGATAATTTTCTTTCACTAATAAGCACCACACTGACTTTTGCTCCCTTATCTTTTATTTTCATCTTCAACAGATGATTCCTTCAATGTTTTCACTTTCAGCCAAAAAAGTGGTATCCTCAGCATATTTGAGGTTGTCATTTTTTCCTCCAGAAGTATCAATACCAGTCTCTTTTCTCTACTACAGCATTTCTCATGATAAGCTCTACATATAAGTAGAATAAATGGGATGACATTGTACAACCCTCTACACTCCCTTCCCACAAGTGAACCAATTACTTGCATCATGTTGTAGTCAAAGTGTTATTTTCTGGGGTCATCACACAGTTTTTAATCTGTAGATGAGATGTTCCAGTACATTTATATTTTTAAGGATTGGTCATAATTGTAGTCTGTACAGTTTAAAACTAGTATAACTAAGAAAGCAAGACTAAATGGCCATAGACTAAATGTCCTCCATAGACAAAATCAAATTTCTATTTGGAACTATTCTGCTATTCTCATTGGCTGCATTAGTGTCGTCTCAGGGGCTTCACTGTCTTCAGACACCAGATTGTACCTTTGGAACGTCTCAATCCATTGTAGAAACCTAGTAGTAGAAGACATTGCAGACATTGACACTGACATTATGGAGGACATTGAAGTTGAAGTCTATTTGTGAAAGACATTGTAGACATTGTTGAAATCTAATTACAGAATCTTACACATTATCTCACTGGTGTGTGATAGAAGAACAATTGTTCAGTAGTTGGATGATTTTATAGCACTACCTTTTTTCATATTGGATTACAGTTGGATGTTTTCCAGTCTTTAGGCCGTTTATTTTCCCAACGTATGCTTACAAACTTTAAGCAGCATTAAAACAGCAAGCTTTTGCAAGATTTAAAAGAGTTCATCTGGTATTTCATCAATTCCTGCAACTCTTCTATTAGCAATATTTTCTAGCACCATTAAATGTCACTTTCCAAAACATCTGATGTTAGCTATCTTTATAAGTACAGTAATGGTGAGTTGGAGGGTCCTTCTTTTTAATTTTAATTGTTCCATGTACTTCTGCCATTATTTTTTTATTTTTTCTTTCTGTGACATTTTTGTCTTTTATCATTCCATCTGTGCATAAAGTTTTATTTGATCCCTCTAATTTTCTGAAATAGATATCTTGTCTTTCATTTCTGTGCAAATTGGACATCAACAGGCACATAGAGATAAACAGTATCTATATACCATCAAAAAAGACAATCTAAAAGCCAAAGAAGAAACAAACAATCCAAAACATCTCCTCACCAGAAATCAACACCCAGGTGAGTGGAAACTAACACCAAGATTAACACTAGACCAACTATTAAAAATAAACAACAACCCAATCAAGGAACCACAAAAACAACATCTTGGCAGAATAACAAAATAGGTTACGTTGCCAACTTCAAAAGCCACTACAAAGCCTTATGTTGTCAAATTAAAGGTGAATGAACCAATTATTTCTGAAAACAGAAGGAAAAGCTGCTAAACTCAAACTCTATGCGAGCCTTTTACAATTTTGTTAACTCAAAACTTAAAGACTTGCAAGTGATTTCATCGCTAAAAGGGCAAAACAGGGTTGATTGTAATGACAATGTTGGTCAGGCCAATCTATTCAATACATTTTTTAGTTCAGTTTTTGTGGATAGCAATGGTTGCAGTCCCTCATTTGCAAGTTGAATCACAAATAGTTGTAGAAAATTGCTGAATATTAATTTTACAGTAAATAATGTTGAATTAGCATTATGTAATCTAAAGCCATCGCTATCCACCGGACCAGATGGATTATGTGTTTTTTTCTTGAAAAAGCTTGCTACCATCCTAGCTGAACCTTTGTGTACAATTTTTGAAGTATCATTTAAAAATAGTTCTCTGCCTGAACTATGATCATCAGCTATAGTTATACCAATCTTTAAAAAGGGTGACCCTAGTTCAGTAGAAAATTCAGTAGACCAATCTTTGTGCTGCGTTACATGCAAAGTTATGGAATCAATTATAACCCAATCCAGCATTCACCACTTAGAAACAAATAACTTGCTATCCAACAAACAGTTTGGTTTTAGGAAAAACTCATCCTGTAATTTACAACTTTTGTACTGTAAAAACATCTGGACTACATGTCTTGATCAAGGTAATGCTGTAGATGCAATTTACATAGAATTTTGTAAGGCTTTTGATACAGTAGTACATGATAAACTGCTTTGGAAATTAAACTCTTACAGCATTTCTGGACCTTTGCAAAAGTGGACTGCTGCTTTCCTGTCCAATAGACTGCAGAAAATCAAAATAGGGAACTTGCTGTCTAATCCTCCATTAGTTAACAGTGGTGTACCACAAAGCAGCATTTTAGGTCCCACATTTTCTTGCTCTATATCAACGACATGTGATCAACTTAAAAGCAATTGCATCCTGATGTAAAATTATTTAATATTACAGATAATTCTGTTGTTTTGCAAAGTGATTTTGACTATGTGTCTGAATGGTCATCTATTTGGCAACTTCAAATTTCAATTAATAAATGCTTTGTCTTACATATTGGTAAACTGAATCAGAATGTCAAGTATAAACTAAGTGGTATTGATCAAGCAGATGACCCTCACTTTGTCAAGGACCTAGGTGTACTTGTTTCTCATGACCTATGTTCCAAAGTGCATTGTAACAGTATTGCTAAAAAAGCATTAAGAGTTGTAAATTTAATTTTGTGAACCTTTTTTTCTGGAAACATTGTATTGCGAATTAGAGCTTATAAAACTTATGCTAGACTAATCTTAGAGTATTGTTCAACTGTTTGGAATCTACCACGATATATCTGACATCAGTACAATCGAGCGGGTTCAGAAGTATTTCACAAGAAAATTTTTACACTCTTCTGTACACAATAGAATTCCCTATGCTACTAGGCTCAAAATTTTCGGTTTGGATAACTTAGAACTGCATCGCTTGTGGTCAGACCTAGGTATTACATACAAAATTATACATAGTAATGCTTTACTTGTAAATGACTTTTTCTTTTTAATCATAATAATATGTGCGCAAACAACAGCTTTAAACTCAATGTACATAATTCTAAACTTGACTGTAAAAATATGATTTTCTGTAAAAGAGTTGTCAAAGTCTGGAATACTCTATCTGATCCAGTTGTCTCAGCTACAAATTTTCATAGTTTCAGTCGCAAATTGACTTCCATGGACCTTACTTCATACTTAAGTGATCAGTAGAATCACCAAGGACTCCATGGTAGCTAGTTTAACATATCTTTGCTTGCAATAGAAGACTGGTGCTTTTTGATTTGCAATAATCCATTCCAGCCCATTTTATTTTCCCGGTTTTCAGATTGCCCATCTTCAGACTTGACATTTTGGTCTAACATCAAGCCTGCCTTAGTTCGTGCTTCTGACATTCCACACACTAATGGCACACACAGATTCCCAGCATCAAACTTTCCTTTAGCCTCTGGACATATCAGCAACTAGCTATCCATTCAGCTTTAATTCAGCACATGGTTTCTTATATTTGCCCCTGGACATTTGTGAATAATAGACACCTCCTCCTACTACTACTCAGTCAGCTAAAACAAGTTTTCACTCATTTTTCAGCATATAAGAAATTCCAGAGAGCAAAAAGCAGCACTTTGTAGATTCAGTTAGCTACGTTACATGCAAAACTGCTGCAGTTAGTGTGCTGAATCTGGTGAAAAGAAATCTGGTGAAAGAATTATCAAGAAAAAAAAAATCCTTAATAATTTAAAAATGTTAACTACCTTTACCTTTCTGAACATTTTCCCTCTGCACCAGAAATGATCTTTTGTCTGATTTTGCCATTTATATACCAGAGTTTTAATCATCTAATTAAGATAGATCCAGAGTGCTTCTCTTAACATTAAAAAGTGACATTTAGCTTAAAATTCTGTTCTTAAATTTTAATACTCTTCCTGGTGCTCCTTTGAAATACTTCCTGGGGTTTTCTTTCAGTTCTGATATTTAGACTTAGATATTTTTTTAAGCTTATATTATACAACTGCTACAGCAAACTGTAAAAAAAATGATATTATTGGCAGCTACCCCTTAATTATATTTCAGAAGGCAGATATTCAAAAAATCCCATATCCAAAAGTTATGGGAATATTTGGGAATCAATTAGCCAATTGCTCCACTTGGAATTGTTACTGCAGTTTTTAATTCAATAATAATGTATTTACAGTGATTTTTCCAATAAAGTACACATTGTCCCCTCTCCAAGCAAATTTCATAAAAATTGTGTATGGAAGTATTTCAGTTAAAGATACTCATCACTGGAAAGAGATGTTTTCTCTTATTACCATTATTGAAGGGAAGAGTAAGAGGAAAGAATGACAAAATATGCATTGTGACATTGTGATGCAAACTCTACCCCTTTGGGCTTCCATAGTGACCTCACAACAAATTCAAAAGAGGTGGAATTTGCAACTCAGCAGAAACAACAAATGTTTTCTCATTGTAATGAACCCTCTGGTTTCTGCAGATAGAGATTTCATGAGATTTGGATGTAGAACACAACACTTTCCAATAGATCAGCTTTAAGAAAACATGTCTAAAACCTGGATTGAGTTAGGAAACAAATAACAACCCTTCTTATAAGCCATGGTGGTGCAGTGGTTAGAATGCAGTACTCCAGGCTATTTCTGCTGATCACCGGCTGCCAGCTTTGGCAGATCGAATCTCAACAGGCTTAAGGTTGACTCAGCCTTCCATCCTTCCAAGGTTGGTAAAATGAGGACCCAGATTGTTGGGGGCAATATGCTGACTCTGTAAAACGCTTAGAGTGGGCTGAAAAAGCACTATGAAGCGGTATATAAGTCTAAGTGCTATTGCTATTGCCATTGTGTCATTTTTAATCCATGCAGTTTGGAGATTTATTTTCAATCTTAGATTAAGTCTTAGATTAAGGCTGATATTTTTTAACCCCAAAGTACAATTCAATATAAAATTCAAATATTTTATAGGCTGGAATGCAATTGCAATGCTGTTTGATCCGCAAAGAATGAAAGTGTGGTCTTCAACATCTAGCAATAAATGTACTAGACTAGAGCAAGATAAATTGAAATGATGAATGCAAGTGGCTGAAATGAGACAGGAATGGAAGAGAAGTCACAGCCATGGCTGCAGTGCTGTAAGGAAGAATATTCTCTCCTTTTCCTCTTTTTGATGGGGTGCCATGTGAACAGAATGAGTGTCTGCTATAAAAACCTCCTGAACCTATAGAGGTTCTCTATTCACATGAAGGCACTGGAAATTCAGTATTGAATTCAACTAGAGGTTCCAAATGTAGACTTCTAGAGTTAAGAACCATTTCATTCAATGGAACTTAAGGCAGGGTAAGTACACATATGTTGCCTTCTGCTTGCAACCCAGTACTGAGGCAATTGAGACATTGGCTCCTTGCAGAGAAAAAGATCCTGCAGAAAAGACCAAAACATCAATCCAAAAGGATGAAATAACACATATTTCCAAGAAATATTTCCTAAGAAATTCCTACAGAATATTTTTGCATTCTCTTGTCCAGCCTGCATAGTATAAGCTGGGTCAAACAGATCTACGTCTAACATAGCAACAGGCTATTTTTTAATTATTGTTATTATTTGTTTATTTTTGAAAGGCTTATAGAGTCACCCATATGATAAAACAACCCTGGGTGATGCACAAAACAGCACCCTCTCCAAAACAATAAGAATAAAAAATCAATAAAAATGGAAGTTAATGGGAGAGGTCCCAAAGCAATACTATTCCATATATTCAGATACCCTCTTAGGTGGGTTTCTAAACATTTTTTTTTTCTTTTTGAAATGGTTGTCTTCAAAGTAACTTTTTGGGTAAACAAGTGATTTCTGAGAAATCAAGATACTAAGTTGCACCCAATCATCACCAAAGTAATCTAGTTCCCACTAACCCTATTGAACCAGTATTTATTATATTGAAAAACTTAATCAATAATAATAATAATCTTTCCCTTCTGTAGTTCTCACCAGCTTCAACTTCCAAGTGCAACCCATATTATAGCACAACCCATCTTCAAAAAGAGGTTTCACCAGTACAGGATGAACCTCATCATATTCTAAGAGTGGAGGTTGATTACATGGTGGGTCCCCTTGCTTTCATCACTCTGTGAGCTGGGAAGAGGAGTACATAACTATCTAAGATATGCCAATATACTTTTTTCTTCTGATCCATAGCAAAACTGAAGTCAGATATTCGGTACCAAGGAATGTCCTTCAGTCATGGTTTGCAATGAGCATCATGTTGGGGCTCTGTCCTTACTGATGCAGGATGTTCCCCCAATAGGTTAAGATACCTTTCTTTTCAAATATCTGGCCAAATTAAGGTAGGAATGCCACAGGACAATTTTGCAAACAGGTGAATTAAATTGACTTTGAAAAGATAAATAAAGGTTCCCTTGACTAAGCACGGCCATTTATTTCTTGGCAGCAGTATGGAAGCCGCAACAGCCCATCTCTTTTGGCATGTGAATTGAATAGTGATAGAAGCAGGAATAAATACCATTATTTCTGGGGTTTTTTAAAAAAAATTGTAACATATGCGAAAGATGTTGACATTTGTGATGGTATTTATTTGCCGTTGCCAATCTTAAGCCTGACAATAAGACTCTGATATGTATGAACTTAATGCTAAGTATATTGGGAAGTGACAGATGTTAACCTTATTAAAATCAATCCATTCATTCAGTTAAAGTACTGCTGATTGCAGGGTGATTAACACTGAACATAGCTTCTCATGCTTGCACATGTTGTCATTCTTTTCAGTGAACTGACATTTAGCAGGTTGCTTCAAAGCCAGAAATAGTCTACGCAATAGTGTTACTGAGCTCACGGTTTTCATAGATAACAAGAGTCTACATACTAGTGATCACAAACACCATTTTCCTCTCCAACTGCTTTTCAGGGCCCCCTTCTGCAAGGAAGGATTAGAAGACCAAGTGAAATGGAGGCCATATTGGACAAATGGATCGAGTCTGCTTGGACCAGGAAGGAAAATTCAATCATTTCTAAGAAAAAGCAGGCATATAGAGTTTATATTATTTTGCAGGGTGTTATTTTGTTTGTTTGTTTGGTTTTGTTTTTTTGAGGGAGAGCAAAACAGTCATTTTTCATCTATATTATAGATTGATGGGTCTTTGGTGCTCTCTGAGCTTTTTTTTTTTTTCCCAGACATTCATTACCCAAACTAGTTTGAATTGATCCTGACTTATCAGTATTTTCTGAATATTTTCAAGGGAAGAAAATGCTAATACAACAACAAAATTTTAGCCTGTCCTTCTTCCTATAGAGTTTTTATTTTTATTTTTTTTTAAATGTAGTAGACCTACACATTGAGAGCCATTAATCCAACTTGAGTGATTAGTATTAGCTCCTCCCATGTTATGGAGCATATTGGCTAACAAGGAATTTCCAGCATTTCGCTCTTGGGTGAGCACTTCATCGTATTCCCATGGGATATTTAGAGTCTTTAAATCTTCCATGAATGTTCTTTGCCATGTATTTCGAGGACATCCTCTTGGTCATTGACATCAGGGGGGGAGTCCACCTCATTGCCATCTTGAGGATTTGATTGTTCTTCATAGGGAGAATGTGACCTGGAAGTTGGAGTCTTCTGCATGCAACAATGTTAGTAGTTTGCAGGAGAAACTCTTTTGGAGCACCTCTTCATTAGAATTATGGTCAAAATAGTGAATCTTTAGGATTCAATGAAGATATCTTTGTTGGAAAACATTGAGTCTCTTGTTGATTAACTCAGTGTTCCGATATCCCAGGGCATTGGTGGGTTTCTATCGATTTGCCCCGGTTCAGGCTAGTCAGAAGTGGCCATGGTGAGCTGAGAATGAACTGGTTCACTCTACCCATCAGCTGGGCCCTCTCGCCTGCCCCTGTGCTATACCTACCTATATTCATTCATTTTTAGCCCAACTGATAGGCACGCCAGAGCGGATTGCCGTGTCTCAGCTGTTCTGAAATGCTATGCACTTGCGCGAAGTGAACCAGTTGTAACATCGGTTGAAACCCACTACTGTCCAAGAGGCTGCCATAAAGAAGAGGGAGTCAAGCTATTCTCCAAAGCACCTGAGGACAGGGCAAGAAGCAATGGGTGGAAATTATTCAAGGAGAGAAGCAACCTAGAACTAAGGAGAAATTTCCTCTCAGTTAAAATAATTAATCACATAACAACTTAACTCCACAAGTTGTAAATACTCCCAACACTGGAAATTTTTAAGAAGAGATTGAATAACCATTTGTCTGAAATGGTATAGCCTTTCCTGCCTAAGCAGGAGGTTGAACTAGAAGACCTCCAAGGTCCCTTCCAGCTATTCTATTCTATTCTATTCTATTCTATTCTATTCCATTCTATTCTATTCTCTGATGCTTCACTGGCATAAATGGCTTTCAGGATCACTATAGTGGTGAGCAAACAGAGTTTAAGTTTCACTGAGATAGATGATGAGGACCAGTTTTTATTCAACCTCTGGAAAACAACTGTCACTTTTTCACTATGGCACTTCACATCCTTTTCGGCATTTCCATTTTGAGCAATTACACTACCCAAATAGGAAAACCTTTCTACTTCCTCAGGTTGCTGTGATCTGAGTGTGATTCTCTATATCTGTGTGGTAGAGCTCACATACATGATCTTCGATTTCCTGGCATTGATCCTGAGACCAATTTTGGTTGCTTCTTCAGCTAGGTTAAGTGCTAAGAAATGAAAGATCATGCATGAGTTTGACTGCTTAGTAGGTAAAAAAAACCTGGTTTGAATCTCAATGTAGCCCACCTTGCCTTTTCTTGTGGCAGGCATGTGATGTCATCTTATGTTATCCTCATACCATAAAGCTAAGTGAAGACGTTTCCAAAGTTTTCACTTATCTTTAAATGCATTAGTCCCATGGTGGCTATATATATTATTCTCCTGGATCACTGTTGTACCATCCTTTAAATACCAACTGCCAAGGAGCAACAGTTTTAGTGAGTTATTGCGGTCCTGTGATATCCTGACTACATCTAACTGCAGTTAGCATGCAACACGGAATTCTGGGTTACATGAACCTTTGACCTAATCTAGCAAGGCTCTAAATCATGCATAACATTGCTTCTATGTATATTTTCAAAAGTAGTCCTTAAATAAAATAGCGTAGGGACAATATAGCTGGTCCAAGAAATATATAGTTTTCAAAGTCCTGATGTACAAATAAAAACCCATCTTGGCTACACTGAAATAACTCTCTTGATTGTGTTATTCCTTTTGCCCAAAGGAATAATTTCACATCAAGTGAAATTATATAAAATATATAATAGCAGTAAGGAAGTCTATAATTCAGTTCGATCTATGATTCCAACTGTTAAACAGCAGCCAAAAGACAGACACAAAAGAAAGCAAAGGTGACTAAGCATGCAGACCTCATTCACAAGGCCGAAGGCCAGCACCTTTTTAAAATGCAGCAATAAATATATAGGAGAAATGAACATCTAGATAATAAGGAAAATGGGGGGGAAAAGACTGAGAAGGAAAGCTTGTGGGAGGAAAGAATAACTTTTTATGTGTTTATAATAAGAGTGTTGAGGAAAGACATTTAGCAGATTGCAACAAATGACCGTAGTCATTGTTATCCATCTTTGTTTCTGGAAACAAGATGTACAGAAGATATTCTGCATCAAATGTTTATAGAGATTCTCGGTCACCCAGATCATGGTTGTCCCAAAGATGCTTTTTCAAAAGGCAACTGGACTTTGTTTTTCCTTAGTTTAGTTGAGTTTTGAAAAAGCACCTTTGGGGTATTCTACATCAGATTACGATTATTTTAAAAAAACCAAAAACCTAAGATTAGATGAATAAAATCCTGCTATAATTTAGTTAAGCCTCTCAAGCAATATATTAAATATGAACATGCTGATTGTGGATCCATCTGAATAATGAATCCAATCTCTCTGAACAAATATGGACCAATTCTTCTACCTAGTTTTCCCTCCGTCTCTTTTTGAATGCTATAGTCAAGTTCAATGCAGTTATATATTTTTTTCCCCTTTAACACTGATTTGCTGCAAACTACCAACTAGCTAAAAGTGTTTGGATTTACTATTTTCTTCATAAGTTACCAAAACATATCCTGTTCAGTACCTAAAAGGGTATTCAGGAAACAAAGAAGAGAGAGATCACACCAGTGGTGGGTTGCTCCCGGTTCGGTCCGGTTCTATAGAATAGGTAGCGGTGACACTGTGACGTCACTGAACCGGTTCTAACAGTCCCGGACTGAAGGACACCCCCCCCCCTGCGCGCCCGTACTTATCTGTCCCTGCGCGCAGCGTGTACAGTGCGCTTGCGCAC
>JANHFM010004477.1:80602-92421 GCA_032468115.1 Grayia smithii
CATAACCATGGAACCTGCTGCTAAAATTCACCTCTGGGAACAGCTGATTGGGGGTATTCCAGGAGGCAGATCCATCCTCAGTCAGCTTTTTTCTTATTTTCCTTCCCAAAAATTAAGGTGCGTCTTATACTCCGAAAAATACGGTAATAGTATTTTCCATCACAATATAGGATTTTATCCATCTAAGACAAGCAATATGCTTCCTTTTGCACAATTTTTATATTTGTTTGGGATTTGCAAGGAATGGCATCAATTACAGATTAACTTGACTAATTTAGCAAATGTCATAACAGTACATTCTCATTCATCTTGTAAATGTTGGACATCTTTATTTGCACATCATTTTTTACATCTTTTAGAATTTTACACAATACTTTTACAGCATAAATCAGCCTAGCATGCAAATGCTGAATGTTTTTTTTTTTCATGCATGCATTCAATAACCATACAGTAAGGTGATAAGTACATGGCCGACACACACAATTTTAATTCACATTAATTGTTATGTAATGACTTTGGAAGAATTCTACATAAGTGTGGCATTCTTGGAAATGGGGAAATCTAAAATCTTTCTTATAGACCAATTATGTTATCTTGATTTTAAATATCTTTGCAACTATGATGACATTTAAATAAAACCACATATATTTCCTAAAAATGTGCCACAAGAACTAAACACACTTTTGCTCTTCCTTAGTCCCGACTCAGGAGGGAGAAAAAGGAATACAAAAAACAAGGCCTTTATGCATTTATACAGCCACAAAATGAAGGAATTATTCTGCTTTTATATTAGTCTTGTTAGTTTTAAGTTGAATAGTTGGAGTAGTTTATTGTAAAACCAAATTTGGGCCATGCTTCAAAATTTTACATACTTTTTGGCATTTATATATTTGTTTTTTTAATATCATGCCTTTATTATTTTTAAATAAATAAGGCAAAAACATACCTAATATGCCTTCCTTTTATTTTCCCAACAATGACAACCTTGTGAGGTGGGTTGGCTGTGAGAAAGCAATTGACCCACCGTCACCCAGATGATTTTTATACCTAACTGATTCTCTAGTTTTCTTATTTTTGAAAGGTTGAAAATGGAATTCCCATGTTCATAAAATATAGAACTGCTTTAGTTAGGCTTCTCATTGCATCAGGAATAATTGTTCATGTCCCACCCATTAACTTTATTATCTTTCTCTTCATTCTAAATGAAACATTGCTCTTCATTGTAGGTGGTTCCTTTGTGCTTCATTGACTTTGGAAATCCAGTTGTTTTGCCTCTCAGCTCTAGTGGACACAAAATTAATTGTGCCTCCTTCTTCTGAGGCATTTGAGAATAGCAAGCATAGCAGAAACTTCTCTGTGGTAGCATTGACTAAACTGTTTTCTCAGCTGGAAATCTGGGGCCATAATTTCATTTCTCATACTGAGGCCTTTCCCGCTGGATCACTGAATCAGTCTTACAGTGTATACATGCTGCCAATCAAGAAAAGGAAAAGCTGACTCAGAAAATTTGGCACAGCAGATCAAAAAGAACCCATTGCATTCACTTCATGAGTTTTTCTCTTTCTTTTTACTTTCTCATCTATCTATATCTATATCATATATCATAATCTATATCTATCAATCTATCTATCATCTATCATCTATCTATCTATCTATCTATCTATCTATCTATCTATCTATCTATCATCTATCCACCCATTTATCTATTTATTTATTTATATATCTATATTTATCTATTTATCTATCTAACCGAGGTGGCACAGTGGTTAGAATGCAGTACTGCAGGCTACTTCAGCTGATTGCTAGCTGCAGTTCAGCAGATCGAATCTCACCGGCTCAACGTTGACTCAGCCTTCCATCCTTCAAGGTGAGTAAAATGAGGACCCAGATTGTTGGGTGCTAACTCTGTAAACCATTTAGAGAGGGCTGTAAAAGCACTATGAAGTGATATATAAGTCTAAGTGCTAGTGCTATTGCTATATCTTTCTTTCTATCTATCTATCTATCTATCTATCTATCTATCCATCCATCCATCCATTCATCATCTATCCATCTCTATTTAACCTCATCTTTCTATACTAAATTACACTTATGGCTAAAATGCATTAAAGTGTAAACGTACTCAGCTGAAATGAGAATTGAGAAATATAAACATTTCTAAAATAAAGAGCACTAGCAAAGCCATTTCAGTGTCAGGGCATTTTAAACATGCATCTTCTTGTATATGTTTGATTGTTGCAAAAGAGAATACTGTCTCCATCGATATGTAAATGTAATATTTTTAGCAGAGTTAATATAAATATACAAACATGCAGAATCTAGCTGAATTCTGTAGTTTCTGTATTTTTTTTCTTTATGTTAAGTTTATTAGAAATAATCTATTAGTGCACTAGGCTATTGACTTATTTTGAAATCAGATAAGCATTTGAAAACAGCTTTTTTTTCCCAATGCAGGGAATATATGAACCATGAAATCATGCCCTTTCTGCAAGTATCTAGGCATTTATTTTAAATTGTGCACCGCTAAAGGCTATGGTTTAGATCCACAATGTACTTATCTATTAGTCTTTGCAAAAACAACAGTTCTTAAATCTGTGGCTGTAAATC
Organism: Grayia smithii; assembly: GCA_032468115.1. Lineage (NCBI taxonomy): Eukaryota > Metazoa > Chordata > Lepidosauria > Squamata > Grayiidae > Grayia > Grayia smithii. Next base: position 83,210 of record JANHFM010004477.1, read on the forward strand.
TCTGAATATGAATATTGCCAAATGTTCTCTTTGCTTTATAAGATGTGAAAAGAAATATTTGATGGAGTCACATAATGGTTAACACAGCACCTTTATTTCATCTTCTGTAAGAGGTGCACAATCATATACATACAAAGAGAATTTCACACAAAATCTCCAGGAATAAGAGCTTTCAACTGAAGTCACTGATGGATTTTATTGTCATGCTCTTGAGCCATGCCTGGATTAAGTCCAACTAACACTCTTACCTGCTCATCTTCAACCCAGCTTCATTCACAGTGCAAATTGTAGATGTGGTCATTAGATGTCTGTGACAGAATGTTTTAACTAAGTTATTACATGGTGCATTACTGTGCAAAACATTACTGGCAAAGCATGAACAGATTTCAAAAAAAGGAAAGCAAAAAAGTTTAGCATATGTTGTTGTTTTTTGCTTAAAAGGGGGGGGGGGGCACAATTGCCTTCAACTCTCACAGCTTCTGGGCCTCATCTGAGTGAAAGTAGAAACCCCAAAGGGAAAAACAGTTTCCAGTAAAGCAACCAAGAATAAAACATTTTTAAAATGAGTAAGTATACAATTGTTTATAAACAGCATAATTTCCTCAATTATCTCACTGTTGGCAGGGAGTACATAAATTGAGTTACAAGACAAAAAAATGCCGTGCTGGTCAGCTCCAGCTGCCTGAACTGTTCCAAGATGAAATACAAAAGGTGAAACTGATCAGGTTCCACACATACTTGCAAATATTATCACATTTACAGGGGGGGGGGGAGAAGAAGACACATCCATAGCCCCCAAGAAAAGAACAGTTCATCCAAGAAGCCATTCTGAATTTATAGTAGATGCTAGCCATTTTGAGCTTCATTGGAAGCTAAAGTCTTGCAAAGATGAATCCGATAAACCTTTTGCTGTAAGGAGATTCCAGTTATAGCTTTCCTGATACCTACTACCAGAACAGAAATGAGTAATGTTCTCTTTGAATTATAAATTACTTGCATACTTTATGACTGAGTTATGCCTTGGGAACAAGCCAATTACAGATGGCAAAAAGTCTTATAAAACTTTAGCTTTCATCTTTGGGCACAATCAGAAAATGTTAAGCTCCCTTAAGTCCCATAATCAGTGAGACAAGTATTTGCCTGTGTTGGAAGTGGCTAGTTCTCATGGCTTAGGGTATCAAGTTGTTAACTTACAACTTACAGCTTCCCAGGGTTTCTCTCTAATGAAAGAATTGTAATGCTATTGCACATTAAAATGTGTGAGAGTCCTGGTTTGTATGGCTGGGCATCACCCTTCCACAAAGGAATCTAAGACCACATTCCTCCAACAGCTGTATGGTAGTTATTTGCACTTCTATGATACCAACATAGAATTCTTCACATAATGAAGGATTCAAAGAAATCTGGAATAGTTTCAATAAGGTCCATATCCTGTGACTTACTTGCATCTTTCAATTAACACCTGGAAGAGAGGCTGCTTAGATAAGCTAGCTCTTCACATTTACTCAAATTTCTAGTTCTAACCCTAATTAGATAACTATTTCCTTCTTTAATCCTCATTAATATTTAACCTTCTTTGTTTATTCTTAAACTGAGTAACTCTGGGACTGGGAGGGAAAAGAGAGGTTGAAGAGCTATGAACCACTATCTATCCAATTATTTCATATAGAAGTTAAAAGAGAGAGAAGGGAAGGGAGAGAATGGAAGTTAAAAGAGAGAGAACCCTGTAGTACCCCACAGAAAAGGGGGTAGACCTTTCAATCCCCATCAATACCAACTCGGACTGACCCTGGAGCATGGAAATTAACCAGTACAAAACTGTGCCCCCCCCCATCTCCCTGAGTCAATGGTTGATGGTATTGAAAGCTACATAGAGGTCAAGAAAAGCAATTTAATACTAGAGAATCATGTTTCAGTATGTGATTCATAGAAAATTAAAGGTATAATTATTTTTCAATTGAGGTAGTTGTAGCACAACTCATACTAGACACATATCTAGCTCTGTTTATTAAACCACCTAGTTGCTCTACGCAAATGATAACAATTTAGATTCCTAGATTTTAATCAAATTTGTTTTTAATGTCAAGAAAATGAGAACATCAATGAATGTACTGTATATTTCTTCAGATGAGTGGAGGAGTAGTGTGGAGTGTCTTCTCTAAATCTCCTTTTCATCAAATGCAGACAAGGCAGTATCTATTCTGTATTGCTGCTTGGATTTATTAATTTGCTGCATGAGAGCCAATAAAGCAAAACTCAGTCCAAGCAAGAGGAAAGAAAGGATGTGGTTTATCTGTAGATAATACTCTAAATGGAGTTGCATCATTCGTTGCTTCAGACTGATGTACTCAGTTATAATTTGAACTCAAATAGTCTCAGTAAATCCAAGTACCTTATATTAGCCAATCCAAAATCAGCTAGGGATCTGGCTAAACAGAGTGAATGTGTCAGTCCTTCAAGGTAGACCAGATTAGGAAACCAAAATTATGAATATTAATATTATTATAATAAATTTCACAAGTTTGACAAGAGAATTAGGGAGACTCAAGCCTTAGATGCTTTCTCAAATTACCTTTCTGCCTCAGACTCAAACTGTTGTCTTGTTTGTGGTGCTTCCTCAAGGTTACTCTTACAGCTCATGACAATAGAGACCTTGTCATTGGATCCTACTGGATCGTACTGGATCAATGGGGAATATTTTGGGGTTTCATATTGGAAATTGAAAACTATTACTCAGGTAACCTATGACATTTCTATGCTGTTCTCTCCCTATTTGTAGAATATCTTCTAAGAGAGAAACATGACCAATTACATATTAACTATGTGATTAATTATATAGTTGACTTTTAGATGGTTATATACATTGTTATACTATACTGTAGATCAAGTTCTCTTTATAAACCACCAGTTGGCAAATAGCAAATTTGTAAATTTAAATAAACAACTTGGGAAAGCATTTTCAGACTGTGGGCATATCAAATCAATGTAATGTTGGAGTTTTGTTTGCTTCTTCTGATATAAAAGTCCTTTCTATTCTATACTGAGTTTGTGTGTGTGTGTGTGTGTGTGTGTGTGTGTGTGTGTGTATGTATGTATGAATGAGGATTCAAGAGATTTCTTGTTCTTCATCAAGTTTTAAAGTAACATAATGCCTGAATTTGAACTTCATCTCATGATCCTGAACACTTTCATATGTTTCAGCTTTCATTCTATATCTAAGTGCTGATCTGATAAATCACGTGACATGCTAGGTTCAGACACTTGAGTGTGTTTTATAAGCATGGCACCAACAAATAGATAAAATATGACATACTTGGAAGGCATTTGCACCATCATGGTTAAAAAAAATAAATACAAATTTAAAAAGTCTGTTGGATCAGATAATACATGACCAAATCCTATATTTTGGTTTAAAGTTGCATTTACATTCACTTACTTGGCAAAGCAGGCATATACAAGGAATGAAGGCTATGGCTAAGCACATTGATTTGTGCTCAATAAATTGTAAGCCGCCCTGAGTCTCCGGAGAAGGGCAGGATATAAATTGAAATTTAAAAAAAAAGTAAAAATGGGTAAGAAAAGAGACCATGCTTGTGAAGCAGGTACAAAAAAATGATTAGAAACATCTTATTGGATTATTATTTTTATTTTTTATGGCCAGAAACCATAGTGATAGCACTCAATCATTCTATCATATGACACTGTGATAAGGGACAAGGACAAGAAGACAATAGAGATGGAAAATGTAGTAGTGTCAAGTGATATCAGGAAGAAGGAAAAGTAGAGAAGTAGAGAAGTTCTTCTGAAGGAAGAACTGGACAGAATGTGAAAAATAAAGGCCAAAGTGGTGGTAGGGGCATTCAGGTTGTGACTGCTAAACTGGGAGATTGGCTCCAACAGATCCCAGAAATAACATCAGATAACATCATCTTTGTCCAGTGCAGTATTAGGAACAACTCAGATACTATATAGAACCTCCAAACTGCCAGGTGTCTGGTAGAAGATCTGAGATTAAGGAATACAGATACCACCCATAAGTGTGAGAAGGATTATATAATTTAATCTCACTACCTCCAAAAGTTGATAATTTCCTAATTGCTGGTTTATTACACAATTATACAGGCAGACACATTAAATTACTACCTACGTTTATTCTTGCCTTGACACTAAAGAACCGTGTTGATGGTGGGCGGGGGCAGGGAGAATATTGCTCTTATACCTCTAAGATTTGGTAGTTGGCTACATAATTGAGCAATATAAGTCTGGGAGGTGCAGAACAGGAACTCAAAAAAAAACAAAAACCTTATAGCCTGAAGACAACAGGTTGCCCATCCATTCTATAAAGCATGTTATTTTTCCTGTTTCACTGATCTCAGATATATAGTATTATCAGTGGAAAGAGAAAGAAGCCATGCAGTGGTAGATTCTTTGTTCTAACCATTTTGCTGGTTATCACCCCGTCCCATTGACTGTACAGTTAAATAGTGAACTTGTAGCCCAGGATGTCTAGGAACCGGACCATATACCGCTTCCATTTGACATGAAGTTAATAAAATCACAAGTGTATTTCCTTGAAACAGTAGACTTTCCCCTGTATTAAATTGAGTTAAACTTTTTCTCTTTGGATTTGTGGCTTCAGCAGCTGCAACTGAAACCAGCAATCAGCAAAGCCCCATGTTTTTATTGGAACTGAAGCGCCTTGTTGAAAATGGATTGGATTACAGGGATCAATCAACAGCGGGTCTCAGAGGCTGATGGAGCAATGCCAGCATGGTCATTGCCAAAAACAGAAAAATCCTAAGGCCAGTGACAGGCCCTACTGTGCTGGAAAATTCTTTATTTTACCAAGGGTTTGGGAGATAGAAAGTGGAATCTATTGAGAAGGAAGGAAGGAAGGAAGGAAGGAAGGAAGGAAGGAAGGAAGGAAGGAAGGAAGGAAGGAAGGAAGGAAGGAAGGAAGCTTTCTATGACAGCATGATAAAGAAGAAAAGAAATGGTATTTTGCACAGCTACCTACATTCTTGATTAAAAAATTGAATGAACAAATTATTTGAACAAATAATCATGCTTATATAAACAAATAATCATGCTCATCAGAGTAATAGGTTGGGGAAATTGCAGTGTTTGAAGTTTTAACTGCAAGTTATTTGTGGTTTGAAGATTTCAAAGGCACCTTGGTTGGTCTTGAGACATTCAAAGGATCCTCAATTCCCACTGATTAACATTCATAAGATTTGTAAGTTTGCTGACCCTGCTTGTCTTTTATTATTAACTGGTAGTTCCCTGTAGCACACTTATTACATGTCCCGAATCTTGGAACTTTCAATCTGTCATTACCACCAAAAGTTGATCATTTCATAATTGCCGGCTTATTATGCAATTATACAGGCAGACACATTACATTTTTATATAATTTTTTATTCTTATCTTGGCACCAAAAGAACTAGTAGTGATTTGGGCAGGACTGCTATTAATGTGCTATTAACACAATAGCATCTTTTAAGGGCATTTAAAGAATGAATCACAGTCATCTCAAACAGATATTCAGAACAAAACTACATGCTTATACATCTTGTTCTCTTCTGTGGCTGATAATTACATATTGACAATTGGAATAATTAAAATAAATGAATCCTTTCTAGTCTTTTCCATCTGATGTTTCTGGAATGGAACATTTCACTGGAGGTTTCCCAACTTTGGGAAATATTGATTTCACACCAATGTATGCAATAGACACGTTAATGGGGACTTTTAATACAACAGTCCCCAGTGACAAAAATACAGTCTAATTTGTCTTATACTAAGAACAAAATGATAGAAGCAGGAAGAGAAGGTAAATGAGATTTTTTTCCCTTTTATTTGGATGGGAAGGAATCAACTTCAACTTACCCCTAGCAAGACAGAATGACTTGGTTCCCTGGTTCAGGTGAGATATTATCTTTGACTTTTGCCAGAATTTCACTTCCTCAAGCTGAGCTGCTGCACAATGTTGGCTTCCTCCTGGATACATGGAAGCTGTAACAACTTGCTAGGGAGGGCCTTTGCATAAATTCAGGTTATGTGCCAATTTCTCCCTTTCCTGGACTAGGAAGACCACCCAGTTCATGATCACTATGCCCTGGTCACTTCCCAATGGATAATGCAACATACTGTACATAGGTCTGTCCTCAAAGTCCAGCCAATCAAGAATGCAACTGAACATATAATCTTGGATGCCCCATGGTTTGCCCCTGTTTCACTGTTGTAAGACACTGTCTTCTGTCTCCTACATGTATTTCAAGATGTTGGTTATCTTTAGAATATAGAATTTTTTTATTGGCCAAGTGTGATTGGACACACAAGAAATTTGTCTTTGGTGTATATGCTCTCAGTGTACATAAAGAGAATAAAATACATTCATCAAGAATAAAAAGATACAACACTTAGTGATAGTCGAGGTTACTAATAAGCTATCAAATTGTACTAGGAGATAAATAAATACAATATAAATTGAAAGATACAAGGAACATGGTTATAGTAATAAGTGGGAAGAGATAGACACTAGTAAGGAAGAGAAGAATAATAGTAATACAGTCTTAGTAAATTATTTGACAGTGTTGTGGGAATTATTTGTTAAGCAGAGTGATGGCATTCGGGGAAAAACTGTCCTTGTGTCTAGTTGTTCTGAAGTGCAGTGCTCTATAGTGTCGTTTTGAGGGTAGACATTAAAACAATTTATATCCAGGATGTGAGGGATCTGTAGATATTTTCACAGCCCTCTTTTTGACTCGTGCAGTATACAGATTAGTGTACTTCTTCCTTACTTTTCAGTCAATTCATGGAGGTTTCATGAAAGGAAACCAATGAATTCAAACTTTCCTGAAAAGATAGATGGTTGGCAAGTTTGCATGAGCACAGCAAATTTTTGCTGTTCTTTAAAGCAGACTGGTTTTCTTTTTCAGCTTCCACCTGAGCTGGGAGTTGAAATCTACACATTGGCATGTTATTTTGGAAAAAATACTGCTATTTGGCTTATCTGTAACTCTTATGAGTTGCCTTAGTTGTAAGTCATGTTACAGATAAACCCAGCAGCATCACTTTCTCAGGCTCCCACAAAAGCAATAAAAAAGATTCAGATTTTTGTCAAGGCCCAAAGCCCTTCTGAATCTTTACAAAGCATGTACAGCCTTGGGACACATAAGACACAGTTAGACGAGATAAATGTAAGTGAAGCAGGATTTCAGGATAACTAAATAGCAATAGCACTTATACTTATGTATCGCTTTATAGTGCCTTACAGCCCTAAGTAGTTTACAACATTAGCATATTGCCCCTAACTATCTGGCTCCTCATTTTACTGATTTTGGAAGAATGGAAGGCTGAGTCAACTTTGAGGTGGTGAAAATCAAACTCCTGGCTGTGGGCAGAGTTAGTTTGCATTATTGCATTCTAGCCACTGCACCACCAGGGCTCTTAAATTAGAAGATGGTTGTGTACAGTGGTGGGTTGCTCCCGGTTCGATCCGGTTCACGTGATCCGGTAGCGGTGATGTTGTGACATCACCGAACTGGTTCTCTGCGGCCCGAACCCGGGCCCATCCGCATGCCCGGATTTACTTTTATCTGGACCCCCCCCCGAAAATAGCATTCTGCGCATGCGCAGACTGCTTGCTTTGGGGTTTTTCCTGGAAAAACCTAGTGCGCATGCATGGTAGTGCGCTTTAGGCGCATGAGCAAATCGTGCACGCATGCAGGAAGAGAACCAGTAGTAAAGGTTAGTAGAACCCACCCCTGGTTGTGTAATGGAAATTATGTCTTCACATCTGATGTGCTCTGTGGCAACTATTTGCAGATTGAAACAGTAATTTTATCCCCCACCCTACCCTATAAATTAGCTGGTATAATTAGATGTTTCCTCATCATGGGTACATTTTTCAGTTTGGATTGTCCCATTTTTGCATCATTTTTTAACTAAAAAAACATACACACATAGAAACATTCCTAATTTACAGTTACCTAATTGAAAACAATTTCCCTAAATATCGCATAACTTTCTCGGTGTTATTTTCACACAATCTTACATATTTTCATGTTTATAGTACACATTTTTAATCAAAGAACTATCTTGCAAAATTCAGAGAAGTGAAAAATTCAAAGAGTAACCGAATACCAGATTATCTCTTAATTTGCAAGTGGGAAATTAAGTAAAGTCATATTAAAGTGTAAGATGAACAAATCCTGCTTCTTCTCATCTGAGACTACTTAAATATAAATATGTTTTCAGGGCTTTTTGGAGGGATTCTTGAAAACTCCTTGCATGAAGGAAGGAATTAATATCTGACAAATCATGCCCAGAATTACAAAAATGGATTCCTAGAGGCAGGGCCTGTTCTACATATGAGAAATACACAATATTATATCTGATCATCCTTGCTTGTTGCTTTAGATCGAAGCCACCCAGATTTGCTTTGCAAAGTGAGATAGGCAGCATATAAATTTAATAAATACATAAACTTTTTTCTTTCTATACTTTTTGAAAACACTTACCCACAAAGTCCCTTTTGCGTGGTAGTAAATGGTACATTAACCAGATGTTGCAAGTCACGAAAACGAAATTATTACTACAGCTGGGAAGCTGATAATATAACTGAAAGAAGATAAAGATTTGACAGGCAGGTACTGAAAGAGTGAGCTGTGTGATTATTAGTGTTCCCAAGTTATACCCGGAAAAGCAGTAATGGCACACTGTTTGAGCCAACTCATGGCTTAAATACAATTTTGCAGAATTATTGACACGTGACAACAATGGGTGCTAAAAATGTTCAGGAAAAGAAAAAAAAACACATTGTCCAGGTCTGAAAATTGTAAGGATAAAGCTAAAAATCTTGGAGAAAAGAAATAAAAGGACACCTTTCTGAAATGCATAATGAAATTGAAAGATGAGCCAAACCAAAGGGGAGACCAGAATACAACTTTGCCTATGTTGAGAAACCTGGAGGCATTCTCATCACTATTAGGGCAAATTTTTAAATAAAGTGCCTGAATGGGTAATTGCCAGTACTTTTTTTAATAGTCCTTGGAGCATGCCCTAGTACCAGGGGGTCTCCAACCTTGGCAACTTGAAGCCTGGAGAACTTCAACTCCCAGAATTTCCCAGCTTTGCTGGCTGGGGAATTCTGGGAGTTGAAGTCCTCCAGAATGGACAGGACCAATATTTTTGGTACTGTTTCCACT
>JANHFM010004478.1:38091-49406 GCA_032468115.1 Grayia smithii
AAACAGAGATGAGCACCACCCCCTAGAGTCGGGAACAACTAGCACATATGTGCGAGGGGAACCTTTACCTTTACCTTTATAGTTCCTTTGTGCACCATAAATAGGAAAAAAAATAGAAAGGAATTCAAGAAAAACTTCACCTTTCCATGACCCCTAAAATATAGAAACACAAATATAATAACAAATTTAACACACTGCAATTTAAGCTGCTGTTACTTTTCTTCATAGGCATATTCTGTACACTGATATTACATCAAAATGCAATATCAAATGAAAATGAGTTTTCATGTTTACGTTTATGGAGATGTCATGACACAAACTCTTTACTTGTGTCCTGATGTCTGATTATGTCACTTTTAGTTTTTGAGTCATAATGTCCTGATACCTGTTTGGTCCCTTATCCTTCAGCTCTCCCACTCTTGTGGACACCATGCTTTTATTTATATCTAGAAAAAATTGTAGTTAAAGATAGGCAATCTTAATAATCAGTGAACATATCCGAGGTGTTTGAGACTCAAATAACAATTACAGTGAGAAATAATTTTTAGTCACATAACCCCAAATGACACTAAAATTAAGCAATCTCAAATAGCATCTCTGTTCAAAAGGAATTATTTTGCCATAATAGATAAGAAAAGAAACTCAATGTTAAGAAGTTCCAGTGATGAAAAAAGGAGTCTCAGGGTGCTGTCCTTTTTCCATTTATTTGGGAATAATGTCCCCCAAATGGTGAAGTTAGTCTTTAAGATTTAAGAGATTTTAAATCAGAAATCCTAAAGAAGAGAGAATTACAAAAGCCCCATTAAACCAATAAATAATTCACCTGCACTACTTGTATAAAAGAAAAAAGAAGAGAAATCTTGCTTTTAGGTATCTTACCAAGCAATCAGATGTAATTTCAGCTTCTGTGCCTGAGAAATTTATTTGAGAATGTCTTTTGCATCTCCAGTAAATACAAAATATCCAAGGCAGGCATATAATGAGATGGTGAATGAGTTCATGAAGATTTTAAGAATGAAATAGGAAGAAAACTGACACCTGTATATAGAATAGCAAAGGGTCATATTTAATCCAACCAGGGGAAGGGAAACAAGAAAGCCATTTGATGAAAATCTTTGGGATATGTCTTGACCTCATGTATAATGTTTGGTTTATTTATGTTAATAACAATAATGATGTCATCCAATACAACTCTCCTTGGAACAGGATTTGCTGTCTGTAGCTTAGGGCAATGTTTATACCTAAACACAGCCTCTCCCTAACTTGAACAGTGCTGCAATAAATGACTCTCATGATCAAAGATTGATTGAAATGATGGGAGGAGAATGTAGAATTTCAGCCCTGGGATGGAGAGACAGATAGCAAGATTTCTGTGTTCTGCAGGGCAGCTATATCATGTTTTATCTTCTTTGCAAGAAAGCTGCTTATCTGACTGTGTTGTCTCTGCAAGCTTCCACTGTACACAAGGAGGAGTCAGACCTTTGGAGAATTTAACATTTCAAATCTGACATGACACCTGACTGTTTTGGAGATTAAATGGTTTGCTGATAAGGAGATGGGGTTTACCATTTGACGAGGCCTAGTAAACTCTTGGGTAATTGGGAACAATGCTCTTGGAGTGATGGCAACCTGCCCTACCTGTTGACTCTGCAATGGACTGCAGGTAATGTCATCAAAGAATCTTCTGGCCTTCACCTCCATGCAAACATAGGCCTTCTTGGGACACTCTCAGGCACAGAAAGGCACACCAAAAGTTTCTTTTTACAGACAGCTTTCCTTGAACAATACTTTGAACCCTGATGTATCTGATGTTTCCAATCTTGCTGATTTACTGTTTGGATTATTCTTTGGTCATGTTTTCTATCCAAGACAGACTGCAATGTGATTGTATGCATCCTGGTTCATGATGACTAACATAAGACAACCATGTTAATGATTGCTTTGGGAAATAAAGTTCTAGTCCAGTAATTGTCCTTTCCAGATTTTTAATTAAAGCTGTAACTTGCTGGGCTCCTCAGGTCATAATAGGGTTAGATTTACTTTTGTAGATGTTTGAGTTAGTTGTGCACCTTTATTCTAAGAAGCACACTCACATGACCATTCCAGGAACTGCTGCAGGGGAATGCTACCATTTCTGTACTTAAGTTTCAGTTTTGTACTGAGCACTACATAGTCTTCTAGTGGCCTTTTTTAAGACTTCAGGATCATTTTACAGGTGTAAAAGAATCTGTAAGTCTTAATAAATATAAGAAACCTGATTTCATTTCTTATTAACATTTGGGGGGAGGGGTATGTGTGCTTATGATGCAATTCTTTTACATCCCTGCTTCTGGCACTCTTTAGATTGCCCACACAGTAACGGTGGAATGTGGTTCCTTTTCCAAATCTTCTGTTTATACTTTTGCTAGAAGGAATATCAGCAGGAACTACAAAGCTTCTCATTTTGGGGAAGATATCTAGATATCTGTATTGTATCTATATGCATATAATGTGTGTGTGTGCGTGTGTGTGTGCATGCGTGCGTGTGTGCATGTGTGTAAGATCTTCATCCATCCATCCTACAAGACTGCTTTGGACAGAGTGTTCCTAAGACATTTGGATAATATAAAAGCATCGTCAAAGGACACCTCGTCTTGACTGGCACCATTATTTTCTTCAAATTGCTGGATTTCTTTTTTAAAAAAAAATATTTATTTATTTATTGAATTTACATTGCCGCCTAGTCTCCCATGGTGACTCAAGGCGGCTTACATAATTTAAAAACACATTAAAAACCAATAAAACTAATAAAAGAATCAAAGAAATTAATATGATAAAATCACCCCCCACACACACACACACACCATATTGCCATTGCACATTCCTCACATTTCCTCACAAAGGTAACATTCCTGTTCTGATTATTTTTTAGCAGTTGGAAAAGAAGCCAGATTTACTTTGTAACATTTTGCTGAATTGTATGCATAGTTTAAGACAGTAGGCATTTCGTGTAGTTTGAATCTCTCCCCTCTTTCAAACACACGTTCTTCTATTTTGCACACAAAACCTGTTTTCACTGAGAACAAGACCAGGTTACTAATCTCATTTTATTTTTATTTTTTTCTCTCTCTCATTTTTTTCCCCTCTCTCTCTTGAAGAAACAACGACAACAGTTCCAGTAAGAGTGGGAAAGACTCTTGGCTCTGACAAGTGCAGGTGGTATATTTGGTTCTTATCCATTGATGGTATATCTCTTTCAAATAAGATTATCATAATTCAGTTTTAATGAGGCAAATACAGTCCTGCCTAAACAAGGTAGCATTCTAAATGTCTCCTCCAATTATAGGTTTCTTTCTTTGATAAATGTGGATGCTGAGATCTTAACAGCTACTTTGGCCTGTAGATTACAGCCTGTCTTCTAATTATTGTTCACCTGACTCAGGTTGGATTTAAACAGAGAGTAATGATATTAGATTTTTTTTTAATTGATGTAATTGCTTTAACTCAAAAGAGACAGAATCCAGCAGCTATTATTTCTTTAGAGACTGAGGAAGCTTGTTATATTTGTATATGGTTTCTTGCAATTCTTTGAAACTAAAAGCTGATTTATTTTAAGCTTCTTCAAAGTTTTACAGCTTGCACTGACATTTTAATTTAACCTATATTCACATCCGATTATCAACAGAACTGTATTACCTTGATTAAAGTTATGCTATGGTGCACATGAAAGCTGCCTTTTTTCCTTTCTTTTCTAATTTAACTTTGACTTTGAATGTATTGTTGTATTATTAGAAATACTGCAAAAGTTAAAGGGATGTCACTAAAAGAAGCAGGGCATTAATTTCTGTGTGTGAATGATATGTTTTATAGATTACCTAAATTACCTAAACATCTGTATTTCTCAGTTCATTTTACTAATGTGTGATGCCCTGATTAATTTATAAATTATTAGATTTCATAGCATTTGGACTCAGTAAAAATACTTACTGGTAATTGTTATAGGGATTGGAATTTTAATCTGGGTTTTGACTTCTTTATTCATTTTGATCTCAGCATAAAGATTCATAGAAAGATTACTTAGTAAATTTCAATAATCTCATCAGTATGTCAATTAGTATTTTTGTTAATTTGTCTTCTTATTTTTATACCTTTATAAATATAAACATAAATTTATATTATATTGTATAACATTAACATTTGCTGGCAGAAACATCTATCAAGAATTTCTATTAGCAAACTGCAAACACTAGTTGGGAAAGGCCAATTTTCTTCCATATTTTCAGGTTTATCACTGGGCTTTTAGCTCATCTGTGTTTATTGATTAGAATGAGAAGCTTAATTTATTCCCTATTTGGCACAATTTGAATAATAACATGTGACTTCCTTAAAATCCTGGCAAATATTGGGTTCCATGCATTTAATGCCACAAGATAAATCTATAGAAAATATAGACAAAGTTATAGACATAACTTTGAACATTTTGCTTATCAAAAGATAACATTAGGGATAATCTTATTATAAAGAGGTCTAAACCAGGGGTGAAATCCAGCAGGTTCTGACAGGTTCTGAAGAACTGGTAGCGGAAATTTTGAGCAGTTTGGAGAACTAGGAAATATAACCTCTGGCTGGCCCCAGAGTGGGCTGGGAATGGAGATTTTGCAATATCCTTCCTCTGGAGTGGGGTGGGAATGGAAATTTCCCCTGGAGGGGGGTAAGAATGAAGATTTTGCTTCCCCTGCCACGCCCACCAAGCCATGCCCACAGAACCGGTAGTAACAAAATGTAGATTTCACCCCTGCTCAATATATAGTTAGCATATACTTTGAATGAGTAAGGGCGATTGTATAGCTTTGTCTCATTCCTTTGCCAACCAGAATCAAAGTGATTCTTAAGATATTTATGAAACAGAAATATATATGGAGGTTCTCTACTTAGCAAATATATCAGTATACCATATTTGTTGCATTATTACTGAGAACTGCAGTAGCAATCCAAACCTATACAGTTCATAGGGTTATAGTTTTATAAACATAAATATATTACTGATAATACAACAATAAATGCAACAGGATAATCGCATCTAAAACCTATGACATTGCTTGATGTATTTGTGACTGATAATTGTTGAACTGAACCAATTCTAGCTGTTTCAATTGCAATTCAATTTAAGGTTGATTTCGTTAGATAGAAAGTTTCAATGAGACCTTACTTCTAAGCAGATTCAGGTGGTCCTTGACTTACAACCACAATTGAGCCCCAAATTTCCATCATTTAACATGGCAGTTGTTAAGTGAATCACTGCAATTGTTAATTTAGCAATAAGGTTGTTAAGTGAATCTGGCTTCCCAATTGACTTTGCTTGTCAGAAGATTGCAAAAAATGATTACATGACCCTGGGATGTTGCAACTGTCATAAATACGTGCCAGTTGCCGCACATCTGAATTTGGATCGTGTGACCATGGCGATATTGCCATGGTCATAAGTGTGAAAAATAGTCATAAACCATTTTTTTTCAGTGCCATTGTAACTTTGAACACTGACTAAAGAAATGATTGTAAGTTGAAGACTACCTGTATACATATTAGGACAGCATGATTCCTCTGAATCAGTGGTGGGTTGCCCCCGGTTCAGTCCAGTTCACGCGAGTAGGTAGTGGTGACGCTGTGACGTCACCGAACTGGTTCGCAGCGTCCCAGACCCGGGCCCACCCGCGCGGCCGAACTCACCTTTTTTTCAAAAAATCGGCGAAATTAGCTCTCTGCGCATGCGCAGAGCGGTTTTTCGGCAATTTTTTTAAAATAAAAATTTCTGCGCATGCGCTGTAGCCCGGTTTACGCCTGCGCGCGAACAAAGCGAGCGCATGCGTGCAAATTTCACGCGCGCGCGTGCACGAAGAGAACCAGTAGCGAAGGTGGGTAGAACCCACCCCTGATTTGGGATGACCATGGCCTGCGTGTGATGCATCCAGTCTGCAGGCTGCCAGTTTGACACCCCTGTGCCAGAGGATAATTGAGAGCCATCTCACAAATTAACTAGTAATGACTCCCAAAGGCAGGGCCACAAATCTTATATCATCTGATGATGGGACCAAAGCTGACTTTTAAAGCTCCAACATACCCACTGGACAACTTCCTTGTCAGGATCTTTCTGTTGACTTCCAGTATTTACTTATTATAATTGACTTTCTTGGTCTTGGAATGTGACACAACAATCTGCAAATTCATTCTCCTTTATAGGAAAAGCAGATTCCTGCTGTCTAATATTTACATTTTTTGCATACTAATTTTAAGATTTGTTTTACCAACAATTACAACTTTGCCAATGTTTTCCACACCTCATCCTTCCTTAGCCTTTGTTCTTCCCCACCCTCCATCCTTTTTGCTTCTTAACTCAGATTTCAGAGGCACATTTTCTGATCAGGTGGATAAAGGTAAAATACCCATACTAGAATGATAGTCTGTTTCTGAAATTTTTCATGGAAACTGAATAGTCTCAAAGCATTACTAATTGCATGCCTCAAAGCATTCATGGGCCTATCTGGACTTGCTTAATTCAGTTGTCCTGATTCTTAGCATACAGCCTATGATTCAGTTGCTGTCCCACGTTTGTTCAGTTTGCTTTAAATGAACACATACAAACTACCTTCAAATCAGTTTTGACCCTTGATGGTTGCCCAGTCATGTCCCTCCAGATTTTTTGCGGTGGTGGGAACAGGTTTTTCAGAAATGTTTTGCTATTGCCTGCTTCCTAGGCTGAGAGAGGGTGACTGGCCCAAGGTCACCAGCTGATTTTGTGCCTAAGGTAGGACTAGAAATCATGGTCTCCTAGTTTCTAGACTGGTTTCTACCTGCATATCTGTCTGTCTATCATTAAAAGACTTTGCAAAAAGCTGTGGTGCACAGATTTATCTCATTTCACACTAGCAAAATAGAAAAATAGTCTATTAGTTTATTCATCAAGAGATACAGTATATAGACAAAAGATACCATAGTCCAATAATAGATATAAATTATAAGCAATTGTTAACTTAGATAACATTTACAGGCAGTGTTGAAGTGTTAGACGTACGAGTTCATTATGTTTACATAAATCAGCTAGGTGACTCTGGACTCTCTCTCTCTCAACCGAACTCAACCCACTCACAGAGTTGTTGTGTGGAAAATAGAAGGAGGAAGGAGTATTAGGTATGTTCATTACCCTGAGTTATTTATAAAAATAATAAAGGTGGATTATAAAACACCCACGGGAAAATATTAATATACAGAAGAGAAAAATGACTTGATTTGTACACCCAACTAATGGCATATTGAGCAACTGACTGATGCTGACTATCCTTACTAAGAAATAAGAAACACACAAGCAGAAAAATACATTTGGTGAATTCTGAGAAAAAGAAACTACTAGGGAAACATCAGGTATAATTTGCTAAAGGTAAGGAAATGTTGGGTGTCTTTCCAGCTTATAGTTCTGATTTCAAGTAATGCTTGCTTCAGCCAGGGACCTCATGGCTAGCAGAAGCCATGGTCCTTAAATTGACCAATTGCTCTTGCCTTATTCTCAAATAATGTTTTTACCCATCTCCCACAAGCAATGACAGTGACTGGATCCTTGATTCACAAACAAGTAATTGCAAATTGTTCATTGTCTCCAGAATTATCCTCAGTTTAAGAGGCACTGCCCTAAAGGAACGAGGCTCTCAGCAGGAAAAACATATTAACTATCATTGATCTTTTTCAGTTCAAATTAAGACAAGGTTAAAAGATCTCAAGATTATTATATTTCTTTCAGAATGATATTGCCAAAACTCAACAAGTGCTTTTCTAAATGTCAGCCCCCAGTTCGTATAGATGGAGAAAGAGGTTAAATTTTTATTAGGGACATTTGGGTCATAACAAAGCTGTTGTTAACTATATTTGAAAAGACTTAACAGTTGTAGTTAAATAACAATCACCAACTTGAAATTTCTCTACAAAAATTCCCATCAGATATCAATAAGCGTTGTTTGCAGAGCAAGCAACCATAATCTTGTTAGGTACAGAATCCAGCTTTGGTGGCTTCACAAATGACAAAGTGTTCCATTGGTAAATGGATCAATCAAGTGAAATAAAAGAACTAGAAAGCAGAACTAGAAACAATAAAAAATTTTAAAAAAAGAAACCAAAACATTTTCCTCCAATTTTTGTAGCCCTTAATTTTTCACTGCCTCCCCCATTTTGGGGGGCTATCAGGGGGCTATAGGTAAGAATAATGCAGAATGGTCTAAAATTCAACGTTTCAAATGCTAGATGAGAAAATAAGAAGATTCTATTGATGGAGGCAAAAGAACAATACAAATATTCAAACATCAGAGTAGTTACATGAATTCAGACGAAGGCAATAAAGAACTTAACCATTTTAGGGCTAGGCTTGGAATCAAGCAAGAGTAACAAAAGTCCTGAGCAATGAAAAGAGTCCTTAAAGAGATTTAGTGTTAACCAAACATTCAAGAGAATGTTTTTAGAAACTTGAAAATTGTTTAGTATGACTGAAGTAGCATCCGTACTGTAATGAACTCTGACCTGTGAGAAGTGTGACATTTTAGAATCTGTCTGCTTATCCCCAGAACACTCTTTGATGTCCATTTCCCAGGTTTTCATTATCATGGGATTATGTCCACATGTAATAAGACAACTATCACTGGCACCACTTTCGTTTTGGTATTTTAATTTGTCAACACTTCAGGTGAGTTCCATTCTGCTGATGATGCAAAATCTTGTTTACACAAATTTCTACCTCTGGGGAGGAATCAATATGCCTAGAAAAGATTTTTTATCAGATTTGTCTTCCTCCACCCACCGTATAAATCACCAACCGCATGTATCAACAGACACAGCTAAGAAATGCAATCTGCTGTTCTGCTCCCTATCACATGAATGTGGAGGCTTAAAATGGCATGTGTAGCAAAGATAAGGAGAGTGGGAAAGCAGGAGCAGCTAGTGAAAGTTTGGGCACTGGATCAAGACCACCCAAGTTTTAGTTTTGTACTGACCATGGGACATGCTGAGTGATTGTGGCCTAGTCACAGTCTCCCGGCCCAGCTTTCCTCACAGAATTGTTTTTGAAGGATAAAAATGGGGAAGATTTCCATATATGTCACTTGAAACTTGAGCAAAAAAACTGAGATATGCAATACTCAAAATAGAAAGAGAAGAAACTATTTTAGTTGTTGACTAGTATGCAGAAGGTAGATACACCAGGCCTAAAGATATAAGAGTATTTCTGACAAATAGTGTGTATGTGTATGTACTCTGGAAGTTCAGAGGATTTATGCCGAAGTCATGGATAAAAATCTGATCACTGATTGAAGTAGTCTGAATTTAATGGCCATATTTGTCAAAGCAAGAAAGTATTACAGTTTGAATGGAAGAATTATGTAAGCCCTTTTGTTTCAGGTGCATCTCTGACCTTGAAAAAAACAACACTTCTCATCACCTCTCTCATCTCTTCACATGTTGAAAACTGTGTGGCAGCATAGACACCCAGAGGACAAAAGGCACAACTACCACTCAGTGTAACCTAGGAAGAAGAACTTCTTTAAGGTAATAGTATTACATTTGCTGTATACCTAAGCTGCTCTTAAAAATACTATCAGAAAAATAACAAGAAAACAACTTTCTGGTTCCCCCCCCCCTAATGTGTATGTCATATACATAATCAGGGAACTGTGACTGGATATACCACATGCTTCAGTGCACACTTGCTAGTGCATAATGCTCTATGAGAAGTATCATGGAGAATAATGTGTTTGTTTTAAAGCACAACAGCATTTTTACATGTTTTTATAGCAGCCAAACAAATTAAGGATTCTAATACTATTTCTGACTGAATTTCAGGAGATAAAAAAGGCACAGTGCTTACAAAGAAGTAAACATTTTTCCTACATGCACTGAACCAGGAAGGAAGGAAGGAAGGAAGGAAGGAAGGAAGGAAGGAAGGAAGGAAGGAAGGAAGGAAGGAATTATTTTTACTGTACAGAGTAGGGGTGGGTTCTATTTACCTTTGCTATCGGTTCTGTAGGTGCATGCACTTCATGTGTGGTCAGAGCGCATGCCGAACGGGCGCATGCGCACGCACATGCGAAGAAGCTTTTTTAAGCAAAAAAGGTCAAAAAAAGCTTCCTGCGCATGCGCGCAAGTGCGCTCCATGCGCTGCGTGCAGGGACAGGTAAGTACAGGTGCGCGGGGGGGCTTCGGTCCAGGGCTATTAGAACCGGTTCGGTGACATCACAGCTTCACCGCTACCTATTCTATAGGAGCAACCCACCACTGGTACAGAATCATCGGCAATAGTTCTGCAGTCTCAGAAATTTGAAATGGCCAATCAAGCTTATATGAAAAACCCCTCACTTTAGTAGTGCTGGGCTCAAGATTTATTGGCCATGAACTGGACAACAGATTTCCTGATGTTTCATTAGCAACTGTGGCTGTCATCTTCAGAGGCCTTTTGTGCCCAATCCTTATTGATCATTTTTGTAGTCTTGGCTCTTGATGGGTCCTTTGTTTATGGATACCTGCTTTGTACCACACCAAGATCCTGCTGAAAAGCAGGACAAACCAGGAATCAGCTCTTCCAAATGGGCAAATCAGAAACCTATCTGGACAAGGACCCAATTGAGATTAGGCTACTGAGATGAACCAACCAGAACCTAGCACAAACAAAGAACCAATCAGGAATTAATCCCCCCTCCCCAGAAGTATCAGAAATGACCAATAAAAGTTACTATGAACAAAGCACCTATCAGGAATCAATACCATCAAAATGACTATTCAGAATTAGACACAAACAAAGAACTGAGCAGAGCTTATCCCTCACCAACCTGCACCAATCAGAAACCACCTCTGTTAAAGATCAGTTACAAATCAAGACACCTGACTATAAAGAGGAAGAGCCCAGTCAGACCTTGCTCAGTTGCCTGTGGTCAGTATAGCATAGCAAAACAGACCATCTCATCTTGGAAGGTAACAAAATGTCAGGAAATCTATTTCCAACCCCATAGCCACTAAAATCTGAAGTCCAACGCTATATGACATGCCCAGGGATGAAAGCCTATTGGCAATTTTTTTCAGTTTTTTTTAATTTTAATTTTTCATTTTTCCAATTTACATAACAATAATGTATTTAACAGTACTCTGTCATGTGTTTTTTTACAGTTATTTACATTCATTTCTATACATTTTTTGTTTCTCTGCTCTAACCAATTATACCCCTTATCCCACACATCATAAAATTCTGTTTCTTCCTTGCCTTTCATTTCTAATGTGAGCTTATACATTTCGGCACATTCTAATATCTTATG
>JANHFM010004481.1:3679-21608 GCA_032468115.1 Grayia smithii
TGGAAGAACAAGAGTTAACTACAAACAAAAGTACAGTAGGTTGTGTTAATCCATTATTTAGTTTGGATTTTGCGTATCAAGTAAATCCAAACTATTTTTTAGGGTTGCTGAATGAGGCATGGCTAAGTGTGTAGACTAAGCCTTAATAACCAACTACAGAACATTTAAGATAGTAACTTAATAGTGCCTGCAAAAATAAGGAGAAAAGCAGCATACACTATACCAATTCCTCATTAGTAACAAAATTTAAAGATGAGTTTTAACTGTCACCCAACTTTAGGTTATAGATGTAATTATTTTCTCCAGAGTATTTTGATGATAGCAACACTGAATCCAAGGTCAGTAAAGGCTAAAAATGCCACACTCTTCCACCTTGATACCTATGAGCCTGGAATTTACATACTGCAAGTGCAAGACTATCTGTTGGACATAAATCTGTTGGACATAAATTGAAAATACTGCTTTAATAATAAAGCCATTTGAAGTATTTTGGTTGTTTTGGACTCTGGAAAATGCTGTCCCATTTATTTTTTTGAGGGGGGATAGATCTAATCAAGCATTCAATAGTTGGTAAAGTGGCTTATGACAGGCAGCGTAGGGAAGTAATTATATTCAGAAAAATATACTGGGATTACACAATATTTGTCCATAGAAATTCAAATGGAGACAATAGCTAAGAACACATTTAGATCAATCAAGGCTAATATTCAAAACAATGTTAAGTACATAATAATCTATGTAGTCCTGCTCCATTTTGGCACTAACCTGTTGATTCCAGTGATGTAAAATACTGGAGCTATGAGGCAAGTTTCCTAAATTTTAGGAAGATTATATAACTTTACTTTGTCCTCTCCCCCCCACAACTCCATCCATTAGAGTAGGAAAGGACTTTCAATACATACATCATTTTAGCTTCCCTTTCTTTTGTAATTTTTCCCAGCAGAGTAACCAACACTCTCTATTAATCTTTCAAGTGTTGAAACATATGTAAAGGGAACACAATACTTTTCTTTTAACGTAATACAAATGTAAACAAAACAATATGAATTTTAACTATCTGGATCTGAAAATAGCAAGTTATTTAGGATTTCAAGCTAGTTCTTCAAATGCTGTGTTTATAAATTTTGGAAAGAATGCAATGTTAATATTGCTGTCTGAGGCTTACAATTCATAAAATCATGATTGCAGAATTTTAATGCCGAATTGTGCAGCCTTTTTTCCAGATGTATTGAACTTGAACTCCCAGAATTTCTGGGAATATGTTAAAAATACATTTTTAGGACAATAGGAAACAACTAATCTTACCAATTTACCCTTTTTAAACTTGGCTCTTTCAGTTGTCTTATCCTGGTTTAGAAGATGCCATAAAGAACTCAAAAAATATCAAGCACTTCCCCAAGTGTTAGTATTACATAGATCTCAAACAGTGTCATGATTCTGACATATGAATCAATGACAAATGATTTTATGACTCACAATTGGGAAATAATGAAACAGGGCTGCCCTGCCCTCTCCAGAAACTTTACCATACAAGATATACCTAATTAAATGGGATTGAGGGAGAGTCATGTAATTCCTGCTTCAGAATCTATTTTCAAAGAAAATATAAAGAGCAGCCATTTCAACAAACATTCAAGTATCACAATGTTTATTGATAGATACAAGTATATAAAATCAGGGCATGAACATGTCTTGATAAATTAAGTAGACTTAATTCCAATACTATCATAGGGACCAATTCAGTTTCTCACCATTTTATTTCATACCCACAAAGACCACTTCCAAGGGCATCTATCCACCTCTTCAAACTGATCATTTTTGTGCAAGTAAACCATGTTTCTTTTTAAAAGACTTGTGCACTTGCCCAGGCTCAAGGATATTAAAATCTAGCACATAAAGCCCATTACTAGAGGTAGAAATACAGGCAATATACTATTACGGCAACCACCATCAATTACAGTTAAGGATTCTCTGTAACAACCAAATGGATAATCAAATATTGCAACAACTCAAGTATTACACTGAGCAAAGTGCATTTCTACAGTATTCAGTGTTGCTATTCAGATTTCTAACGAACAGCCTATGGTAACTGGCATCAAAGAAGATCCTTACACAGACTGCTTCTGAACTTATGATGTAATTATTGCATGCTGCTAATACACTGTTATCTAAACATTAAAGATATTCTAAAATATTTTTATGGTAGACTATGATTAAGACATACTACAAAAACCCTTATGCAGAAACAAGTCCTACTGACCCACTACTGCTTTAAATATTGTGAAAACATTACAGCGGAATGAGTTTTCGCAGTGGTTAGGTCAAATGCAGTTACATCATAGCAACAGTATGTTTGCACAATTTAAGGCTTTGGCTGGTTTAATCAGCATCTTCTTCAGATTCTTCTTCCTCTGCTGTTTCCAGCCAGGTCAACCACTGGTTCACCTGCAATTAAACCCAAATACTATTATTAGAAGGAGAAAAAGAAATGAAAATTCAAATATATCTGGGGATTAACTACAAGAAACCCCTACATAATAATTTATTAAAATTATTAAAAACATGAGGCATATTCTCATACTCTAATTTTAAACTTTAAAGAAATCTGATTTTTTTACAGTATATTCTATGTTTTCCCTAATGAATCTACAAGTACAATGAGGTAACTGTTTTGCTTAAATCTATGGTTAAAAATATAGTGAGATAATTCACCTGGAACAAAGCTTTGCCTTTCCCTGGAAACTCTTGAGTAATATCTTCTTTCCATGCCAGAAAAGCTTCTTCTTCAATGATTTCCATATCATAGAAATGCACAAAGAAGCGCAGCAACATGCCTGTAAGAAAGATTTTGCTTTTTTTACGCAGACCTTTTAAAGCACCATGATTTTAAGCCATTTCTTTAGCATCAGCGGCACTAAAATTTTCTATTGTCATTTCGCTTAGTTCTTTAAAGTGGTTAAGTAAACCTGACATCAACTTACACAAACACCTCTCTAACTGCATGACTATAGGAACATCTGCTTGAAATCCCTCTCATCCTATGTCATATCAAATGCACATGAAACAGAGAGAGGCAAAAAGTTTTTTTCTTACCTTTTGGAAAATTGTTGTTGTAGCAGTGCACTTGGAGTGCATACAGGGCACTCACTTGTAGATCAACATGGTCATGAAGGAATTTCTGCATAACTGGCTTAAAGGAAAGAAGCAGCTGTTTTTCTTGCTCCAACTGTTCTTTAGAAGGAGCAGATGAAGAATCTGGTTCATCATTAGGTGGATTTACTTCACTAGAAATATACTGCAAGAAACTAAAAGAATTGGAAGGAAATTGTTTAACATACTCATCCATGTAAAGCAACAGAAAAGCTAAGATTTTTTCTTTGTTCAGCATATGTAAATAGTTAACAGAATAAGGAAATAACCCCAAC
Organism: Grayia smithii; assembly: GCA_032468115.1. Lineage (NCBI taxonomy): Eukaryota > Metazoa > Chordata > Lepidosauria > Squamata > Grayiidae > Grayia > Grayia smithii. The sequence continues at coordinate 7,105 of JANHFM010004481.1, forward strand.
CATTGCTATAATCATCTTATATTATAGCATCTTTAGCTCATGCATGACATGAAACAAACTGGTTTCAGTTGCATTTCTCACCTGGTCATCAAAATATTAACAAATCCCTTATCTACATGTAGTTTTGGTGAAATGTTGTCTTTAATCCATTTATAGATTGCTTGAGGGGATGGGTCCAACTTAATTTGCTTCAGTAGCTCCTTTTCCAGTTTCAGAAGTGGAAACAAGAAGCTAAGTCCTTTCCCTTCCAATATCTCCAGCATACGATCCTTATTCTGGTCAATCTCTGTAACATATAAATACAAAACTGTCCCAAATATTCTTTGAGCTTATCAACTTTATACTACATATTCACACTTTAGCTCACATTTTAAAAACTCCGTAATATTTAACCATATTTTCTAATTACATGTTTATTATAATTACTCCTCTACTTCCTAATTCCCTCCCTGTACCAGTGTACTTATTCTTTACCTGGCAGCATCTTTTGCATGTTCACTTTGCTCTGTTGGAAAAGGTCGGTTAGCCATTCTCGATCCTGCAGCTTGGCTAACTGCTGAAGGCAAAGTAGGAAGAGGGGAAAATGGGTGCCACTTTCCAATGGTTGTGCTAGTTCAGAGATGCTCACGAGTTCTGAAATTATGGCACGAGCTGCAAACTGTGCTAGATAGGATTTTACCAGAGGGATGTCCACCTCTAGTTTAGGGCACTGGTCCAATACATTTAGGAATGCCTGAAAAAAAAGTTCACTAGCATTAATTACATTCTCTCATGCCTGGTTCTGACAACAAACAATGCAAAGACATCAAAGTGTACTTATGAATACATGCATTACCTGCATGAAGTTGTCACTAGTAGCTATCCCTTCCTGTTTAAGTAAATTGATTAATGCACTTGCTTTTTCTTTATCTTCATCTGATCGATCTAGTGACTGAAGTATTATTTTGCTCAGCATCTCAGAAATAAAATGTTTTGGTGCCCTCATTTCTCTCACACTGTTAACAGCATCATTGGCGTTTCCATTGTTCAAATATTCAGTCACAACAGTTTCCTAAAAAAGGAGGAAAAGGGTTTTTTTGTTTTCTCCAATTCTTTGCAATTATCACATACTGTACTTGTGAGCAGACTAAATGAACTTACTGTTAACTTGAGCAGCTCTTCCTTAGAAGGTGGTGGCTTTTTAGTTGTCTTTGCAGGCTTCTCCTGAATAAGTGGCGGATTTGTTTTGAGACCAAGTTGAGGTGGCTTAAAAAAACAAAACACCAGAAGTTTAGAGCTGTATTTATTAACAGTAACGCATATTACTGTTAAATATTTGCTAGTTTCAAACTGCAATTTTAAACATTCTTTTAACCAAGCCTTAATAAGTAGAGCTCCATGGCACTGTGGCAAATTCACAAAAATCATATCCTGGAATAGCCTAGCAAAGGCTTTCACTTTCATGATCATCCTTAAGCATATATATTCTGAAAAGACGCTATTACTTAGTTGTCCCAATCAAATCTCACTGTTTACCTAGATTTACTCCCAAACAAGCAAATATTGTGGAATTCCAGGATATTGCTAAGCATTTGTACTTCTGAGCTCTTAAATAGAATAAAATGACTTACTGGAGACATGTGCTGCAATGCTCCAAAGTGCCTCTATAGGACACAATATTCTCAGTTATGCAATCACCACAATAGAAATTAGGCTATAGTCTTATTTGTTCTCTCCCCATTATTTTAATACCTTAAAAATGCATATGCATTTTTATATAATCAATATATCTTTGATTAAAACATTAGAGAAACATTTACCTGTCCCAGAGGTGGTGTCTGAGTACGTTGTGGCTGTGCACTGGGAGGAATCATAGTTATCTGGGGCTGAAGCTTTGGCACTTGGTTTTTGTTTACTACAAAACACTGAGCAGGTCTCAGACTAATCTGTGAAAAGAAGCTGGATATTAGAAATCTGGAGTATGGTTCTATTATGGTAGCGGTGAAAACTACCCATAGCAGAGTTGCATGTTATTTACAAGCACTGCTAAGTTATAGCAACAATATTTTTGAGAAAACAATTTGTTACAAGTTTATAATGGCTTTTTATATCTCCATCCAGCAACTGAAATTACTTCAACAGCTCTTGTTTATGAGTAAGACATTGCCCTCATATCTCATAATCTTGCTCATAGGACACTGGACACTCCAAGGAGGGGGGGAAGAGAGGAAGAGGAGTGAAACTCCAAGAAAGGGGGGGGGGAAGAAGAGGCATGAAGGTAAAAAGATAGAAAACTTGGGGGGGGGGGAGTGAACAGCAGGAAGGTAGAAGGGGAGTTCCAGTGTTGATCCTCGTAATAACGCGTCTTGTTATAATCATTGGGCATCTTTTAAAGACTGTGCCTATTCTTTTTCAAGGGCATACCTCATCTGCATTAAGCTGTCCCTTCTTAGAAAACCGTGGAGGCATATCCTTAGACTGTCCTTGTTGAGACAGAAGTCCCTGATTTTGATTATGGTATAGTTGGCTTTGCCCCTGTTTTCAAGACAATGAAAAGAAAAATAAAGACTATAACAGTGTAAACTTTTCCTTATCATAAAAATATTTTTTCATATATTCTATGTGTACTGCATTTTACATCTTGTTAGAATTTCTTCTACCATGATGATATTATTACTATCTTACTTTTCCATCAGTTCTAATTTCCAATTTTTCCTCACAACAATCCTGTGAGGTAGGTTGGATTTAGAAAACTGCCCCCAAGTTGTTCCCTGATCTTCCTTGGCTAAGAGTGAACCTAGGTCTCGCTAATTGTAAACTAGCATTTTAAACATCTCGACTGTTACAGACGGGTTGTTTTACAAGCAAGCTGATTCAGGTTGATCTAATCAAAAGGCAAAGCATTAATTCTCAGTTTATGACTCAATCCCAACAATTACATCAGTGCTTCCCAAACCTGAATCAATTACCCCAAATTGGGTAAAAATGATTTTTCTTTTCTCATGAACCCATTATCCATCGTAACAGGGACATTTAAATTGACTTAGAAAGATTGCTACATGTATTACAATATATTTTAAAATCTCCCAATTTATCCTATTAAGACAAAAATTGATGAAATCACCAATAGTAATTTGTTGAAATGACAAAGATAATTTAATATTGTTTTTGTAATACAGGTAATCCTCAAGTTATGACTATTCTTCCAGTGACTGTTCAAAGTTATGACAATACTGAAGGAAGGGATTTAGGAGTGGTCTTTTTAAGTTAGATTAAAACTTTCTGATAAACGATTTTTAGGTCATGAAGGAAAAAGTCTGGGAACCGCTGAATTATACTACAGAAGTGTTCAAAAAGAAGATGCATCAAGTATAATACCTGGGAGCTACTAATTATGCTTTGGATTTCACATAAATAATGGAAAATATATTTTCTTTATTCTAAATTTTAGAAACTGGAGGAAATATTCTAAATGGAAGTGTAGTAAGTGAAGTTGCCTGAGGAAAGAGGCAGAAAAAGACCCCGATCAATTCCACTCCTTTATTCCTGCGTGCTCCTGATGCTGGGGGGAGGGACATTTAAAAAATATACCAGAAGAATATGGAGACAAATAGAAGTACTTTCGTTACTTACAAGGGGAGTTCCATGTTTTGTTTTGACCTTCCAGAAGATGGCAAGTATTATACAAGCAGCAGGTGCAGACATAATGCCTTTTTGGAGAAGCACTTAGGGGTACTAGAGACAAACTAGTTCATCCATCAGCTGTTGTGAAAAATGTATTGGACAACAAAAAATGCTTGAGGAAGAACAATAGTGGCAAGCCCCAAGAAGAAAAAAGCAAGCCAGGCAGAGGAGATTGGAGAGATGACAGAATGACACAAAAGAACCAAACTTGTAAAAATGAGCTTTGTTTCCTTGGAGCTTCAGAATGTTGTTTCTGGACTTCTGGATGAACTGCAGCTGCCACAGGGGCCAAAGATGGCTACACAAGTTCTGCAAAGGACAATTCCCATCTCTGCCTTGAGGCAACACCAAAAGGAGATGCCTATTTGAGACTTCCTATTGAGGGACCAAAGCATCAATCAGCAATGAGCTAGCAGTCTTATCAAGAGAAAGGTGCTGCCTTACACAGGCTGACATTTGGAATGGATTAGAAAACATCTCAGGACTCCTAAAGCTCACTGAAGAATAGTCCTTTTTAGTGATTCTGATGGGAATAAATAGCAGTGTTGAAAGCATTGCAAGTCTATAAAGCACTGGGCTAAGTAAGTTAAAAAAAAACCCCTTCCCCATTGAAGGCTGTGAACCCCAAAAATAAACTTAACTTCACAAGGGAAGCTAAAAGTAACATGAAAGTTTGGGTTTTTTCAGTTTTGTCAGAGCAAGAAGGCCATAATGGACAATTAGTGTGTCCTGGAACAGACTGATTATATCCAAGAGCCTTAAAGGAGCCTGGCTATCAAGAATGGTTGTCGTGCCAAATGAGTAGCAGGGCAAGTGTGGGAAGATGACCCAGGTGACTACAGACCTATAAACTAATTGCTGATATTGGGCAAACTCCAGAACAGAAATGACTGTTAATCATTTAGAAAAAAATATATTGCTTGGCAGGAATACCATGTCTTTATGAAAGAATAAAGCATAGCAAAGCAATCAGATCTCCTCTATTGTTTGCTTAGTAAACGTAATTCCCAAACCATTTAATCAAGTTTCTTACAAGATCCTTGTAAACAAGATGACAAAATATAAGCTGTCTGCATTACTGTTTTAAGGATATAGGCTTAGCTGAACAAACAGGCTCTGTGTTGTTCAACACTGATTTATAAAATGGGTTTAAAAACAACAAAAGATTAAGTTTTTGGCTAATAACAAGACAAATTAAGAGACAGTATCAGGATTTAAGAGGACATGACAAGCTCGAACAATGAACAGAAACTAACAAGATGAATTTTAAGAAGAATGAGCTGTGTCTGCACCATATATGTGAATTATCTGGTAAATTGCAAAAAGATTATGAGCATAATGCAGGTCCAAGAAAAACACAATTTTAATCTGCATTAATGATAGTACAGTTTAAAGATAAAGAGTATTATTTCATTCTATTCTGTATTAATTAGATCACAACTAAACTCCAGCATCTTTTCTTGGCACTGTCAATATCCTTCCAAAAATACAAACTCGAATAAAACAAAATGGGAATAACTAAGAAGTTTAAGAGCTGGAAGAAAAGGCTTATGGAATAGTCGGATGCAAGTACCTTTAATCTGGAAAAGACTGTGAAGAGACATGTCTTCAGGTTTTTGAAAGCTGGTCTATGTGAATAGAATACAATAGACCTTCTTAGTGGTGTTCCAAAACACAGGACAAGGAACAGTGGTTTTAAATTATTGCTACTGTTGTTGATGCAAGCCATTCAGAATTATGCAATGTATAATGGGTGGCCATGCACATTTCCTACATTTAAAAAACAGCATTTCTCTTCTATCAAAGTTACTTACTGGATTTTTCAAGAAGGATTTGCCTAGCTCTCCAAAGTGGGATTGAACAGGAGCCATGAGGTGTCCCCCATGGCCATTGAAAAGTTGATTTGACCGGTGTCGCCCCATGGTAGGTGAAAATCTGTCTTGAATAACTCCCGGACCAGTACCAATTCCACTACCTGAATTCATAAAACATACAAAAGACAAGAGGATTATAACTCGGGATATCTTTATGAAAGTAATTAAACAAAGTAAAAACACACATGTCATTTCTTCACTGAAGTAATAGTAATTACCAGGCATTTGTCCAAACATATCAGCAAGCCCTCCAAGTGGATCCCTGTCAAGTTTCATCCTGGGTGGCATAAACGGTCCCTCCAGAAAGAAGTCACTTCTCATTCCTTGAGACAAAGGAGGAGGAATAAAAACTCCCAGATCCTTCAAAAGAAAAGTCAGTTGGAAATCAAATTAAAAGCAGCATTTAATACACTTGAATGCCTATTAATGAGCTGCACAGCTAAATCCATATCTTGTGAAATACTTACTTTCACAGCATCTTGACGGATTTGATTGATAGTCTTTGGTCCATTGTCAAGAAAAGCTTTGCGAGGAATCCAATTGTGTTCTCTCAACTCCACAGTATCCTTCAAGGATTAAACAGAACAATATTAGCGTCAAGGCATATGCTAGATTTGTCACAGTAAGCAATTTTATACTCTTACCTGCAGCAGGAAACGAATCCTTGCCGGCAATTCCTTACTCATCATCAAGGAGCGCATACGGGCAAAGTACTGATCCATTAAGGACTGTTGAGAAAGAAATTCATTAAATTTGGCAAGTTGACAAGTTATCAAACAGAACAAACTTATTAATATTACAAGTTATTTTTATTTGCTAATTAAACATTACGTTAACTACAATATTTTATCTACAACAGCCTATCCCAGAAAGATGAATACTAATAGCATAAATACAGAAATATATATATATATGCAATTCTACTAATGCTTACCTTGGCTTTTGCATGGTCTAGTCTAGGTCCTACTGTCCTCATTATCTGACAGAGGCACTCCAAATCCTCCCCCATATCCTTGAGTTGGACTCTCTTCTTCTTTTCCAAAAGCTGGGTAATTTGAAATGAAAGAATACATTTTACAACTTATTTTTACCAGTTGTTTATCAATAAAATCGGTATTCAATAACATTAAGCTATACATCCAAGTTCACTTAAGATGCTATGGCCAAACAAGCTACACAATTCCCTTTCAGCTTAGTGCTTTATGCAAATTCAACATTAGATTCCATCTATAAACTATTGGAAAATGTTAAGGATTCCTCAAAAAGAACATCAACACAATTGGTACTTTTGATTAGCAACGTTTCCGTAAGAAATCCAATCACATGAAAATATGAATAAGGTAAGGTTAAGCACCCTTTAGTTCTGGTTAGTGCTTTACATGAGTGCGATAACATGACCTAGAATTTTCTATAACTTATCCAGATTTCTCAAGCAGATCTAACAGGTTTTCCTTAAGGTGTTAGCCGACATGTAAAAAAGGAAGAACAATTTTTATTTTAAGAAATTTATTGCTAACAGTGTTTGCCCACCATGTAGTCTCTAGCAGATACCACTTACTTTTTTCTCCAAAATACATTACTAGCTATCTCACCAATGAGGTTTACATAGTAAAAATAAAAAAACACTTACTGTTTTGATGCACTTATGAAGGATAGATTCATGAATAAGATCAAGCTTGCCAAGTTCTCCAATGAATTTGATGTTTCCCAGCATCTTGATCTTAGCAATAGCTCTCTGTTCCTCCTCCTCTGGGAGGAGGGGGCCATCTTGCTTATCATAGACTAAAAATAGAGATTGATAAGAGGTTTTAGACATTATTACAATTTTATGACATAAAACAAGCAAATAAAGAAATACAGTATTCTGAAAACTTACTATCAACATTTCTGGTTCGGTTTTCAAATTCATCTTGAAGTTTAGAAATTAAGAGGCGTCTGAATGTCTAGGATTTAGAATGCAAACATTTTAATGTCTTGTCTTTTTAAAATACCAATTTTCATAATAGCTTTAGTCCAAAAGAAAATTATACTCACTGTGCTTTGCTTCTGTCCTGGATGACTCTCTGCGGATGGGCCATCAAAGTTGGGTGCATCTTCTGCCAGTCGCAGACATAGTTGAGCATATAGCGAGCTATACTTTGGCTCTTCAAGGGCTTTGTCTACGATCTGAGAGCAGACACTTCATAAATTATATTGTTTAATATTTAAACCCTTCACTTTTAAATGATCCTAACTAATCCTAGCCAGTTTTATTGATGTTTCAGAAATTCACAATGACAACTATGCAGTACAAAAAACTACAGTGTAGTTAAGATTCCCTACCTTGCTCTTCCCCTAAACAATTAAGTAATGGGACAATCGGTATTCAATAATTCATTAATCTACTAGACATCAATGTCCACTAAACAAAATCTAATGTATTTTAACGACACAATAGTAGAAGGTAAGCTGCATTTCCATGTTTGATTTCTATTCTTGGAACCTGGTGGATGGTTATCTGAACAATCATGACATCTGAAACACACCAGCTCAGTGTTTTCCCTCAGCCATATCAGAGCCATATTATTTGCTATGAGACAGTATTCTCTTGCCCTTAGAAATTTCTACCTTTAGTAGTAAGATAGGAAAAAGCTCAATTGATTTACGTAATATTATAAGCATACATAGGAAACAGTGCCACTACATAGTAGATCATTTGAGAATAATTCATTCTCTAAGTTGCTCTGTTTTATAACATAGCTCCTATAATATCCATGTTCACAGTACACTGAACAACCTGCAAGCTGTACATTTTAAGAACCATGAACAATTATACCTGCCGTACACAATAGAAATTTTATTAAACAGCATTTTTCTAATAAATGTATGTTATCTTACCAGCAGTATGATCCCCTTTAGGATGAGTTTAGACTCTACACCCACATTGAGGAGCTCAAGGCATAGCTTGTCAAACTTTTCAGGAGTAAGCTTATTTAGTATGCTAAAGGAAAGAAAACAAATCAAGGCTTTTCTTAGTCAAGATTTGACTTGTTTACTGCAGTTTAATTTATAAAACCTTTTTGCTAGTATTAATCTTAAACTGCAACCTATTAAAATTAAGTCTTATACTAAAAGGGTAATTGTGTAAATGGTTACTCAAAATCAATCTAGATTATAGAACAGATACTTTGAAAGCCGAGATTGTAAGTGCTGGTTTGGCAATAAACAAAACAACATACTAGGTACAGGCTAAGTGGGTCCCAAAAAACAGGAAAGCTAAGAAACAAGGATACTGAAATAAAAATGTTAAACAAAAAAATGAGATGAGAAGTGGAGAACTCAAGGGGGAAAGAGATAGATAGAGAAAGAAAGAAAGAAAGAAAGAAAGAAAGAAAGAAAGAAAGGAAGGTATTAAGATAGGAAATGCCTAGTATGAACAGCCTTCTAATAAGACCAAGACATTAAGAGTTGAATTACAGGTACTACAAAAAGGAGAAAAATGGGTGGAGAATAATATAACAGAGATAGGATGACTAAACAGTGTGAGAAAAAATAGGTGATGCCATAAAAATCAGGACTCTGAATAAACAATGGGTGTGAAATACAAAGTGAAAAGCAAGAGAATGCAAAGCCTTGACCCTAGATTCAAAGCAGTCATGACAAGCAAATGTTACTGAATATGGGCATTGGTATCAAGAGTCCAGTGGATCTATCAGAACAGTAATGAATTCTGACAACTATAATTCAACAACATTTAATGAATCAGTAATTTCTTTCTCCCGGCCTAGACTGTGCTAACTCAACATAAAAATATACCAAATGAATAGAACACAGCAAAAGCGTAATAATTTTTTTTGCTTCTTCCTGGAATCATCAATTTAAGAACTACCATCAAGCATTCTTAAGACCACAGAAGCAATTCAATATGGGGTGAACTAGTTATAGTCTAATGGACTGGATCTACAACCCCCCCCCTTAAATTATTTATTAATCTTTTCATTTTATCACCATGTTTCTAGATAAATAGGGTGATTGGCCCAAAGTCACCATGTTTCCATGGCTAAGAGATGAATTGAACATGTGTCCTCCATATCCAACCCACCTTGTCTCTATACCATGTAGGCTCTTTAGATTCTATGCTCAAAGAGAACTCATGAACACCTTTAAAAAATTGCGGCTTTGCAACTAGGAAAATCTCAATTGGAAATAAATGGCTGGGAAAACAACCATGCATTCTGTGTATTAGATGTGAATCACATCTTGGATTATAAAATTCCATTGACAATTAAATTGTTACCTCAAAACTTACCCTCTTACTTTCCTGAAGATTGCATCATGTCGTTCTTTGTCATTTGCGGAGTCGTCATCTCGTCTAGTGCTTCGTGAAGGAATCCATTTCTGAGCGTTTTGCCCTGGGGTTTTCCCCAGGAACTCGCTTTAGAAATAGAACATTAATTCATTAAAACCTTACAATGTATTCCCATATAATCTGGAAACAATAGGCTCAATTTTAAACTTGTTTTCATATCAGGACACTCAAGAAAGCCTGAAATTTTAGTACTATAATCTGAATTTTTTGATAGTCATTATTTAATCACTTTTGAACTCATTTTTGGACCTTTGAATTCATTTGAAAAATTCTCTTACAGGAGCAGTTATTGCTAAAAATTCTCAGCAGACGTAAAAGAGCCTTAATGTCAAGCATAATGAAATAAAAAATAATTAAGAAGGAATTGAAGAAACTAAAACATTGAAAGCTTGGAGCATTCCATTTATGGAATGACCATTTCATGTGTTATGGTGTTCTGGCATTTCGTTCTAAATTTGAAACAAAATGGAATAGTTAAATTGTCCTTGAGTATTCAAATATTCCAGAGTTTGCATTTCTAATCCTCTAAATTATGGAAATTTGGGTCGAGATTCCATTTCTGCTTTCACTGGCTGGATCAAGTCAAAGAAGCAGGGGAAGATAGTTAATTACATGTTCAAAGATCTATGGATTTCTACTTTGTAGAAAACAGAAGTAGACTTGCAGAATTGGTATTTATTGACTAATCCACATTAAAAACTGAATTTCAGATACTATTGTCTGTATTCCCTAAGCAGTGTTCCATTTGCTTTTTTATGCCTAAAGATAAACACCAGGATAAATTTGACTCAAAAGAAGGCAAAGCAAACTGAAAGCAGGCATCATCCCTACCTCCAGTCTTTCTGCTAATGCTATTTATATGCTAGACAAACAAGGTAACCGTCAGTCCTCCAAAGGTAAAGAGACTTTCTCATTATTATGAGGGCTCAGAAGTAAAACTCTGGGCACAGCCAAGTAGTGTACTGAAATATTTAGCATACACATTATTTCTAGCAGTACCAGCTAAGAGCTTAATTCTAGCATTAAGTTTTCCTTGGCACAGTGGGAGAGGGGAGGAGAAATCACAGGCCTTTAAAGCGTAAGGAAGGTGCTTGCTGACTCTTACTTCAAGTATAAAATGCAACATTGAATACTGATTTAGTGGCAAATATTTGGATGGTCAGTGTGCAGATCTGTTCAGACTAGACAACATGTGCCACATGTCCTCCAGCCAAAATTTCATGTGAAGCTCTTTAGGATAGGTGACATCCTATAATTTATCTCAAATGCTGATTTGCTAGAACAACTGATCTACTTCAAGGCTAACCTGCGTCTAATTTTTTTGATCTGCCTGAATTCTCTTTCCTCACTCTATAGTCAACCAGCAGTTGTCCCAACATTCAGCATCATCTAATTGGCTGGATAGGATGCTCTGACTCTCAGATCATGTACGTCTGCATTAGAAATTACATTAGATAATGACTGCTGCATTCTTGGAGTTTAAGATGGTAAATAGGATTCAGAATGGATTACCAGCCACTTATGCTTGCAGTCCTAAAACAGAAATAAGGAAACTGTTTTGAATTCCAAATGTTCCCTATTGTGGAGTACTCAAAATGCTTTGGATTTCATTCTATTGGGATATTCTGTATGCTTTCATGCATGCCCATTAGAGGTAAACAAGAATCAGACAAAAACTTTAAAATACTAAGACACCAAGTAGTTAACAGAACAAAACACTCATTGATTTCATACAGACTTTCAATTTACATTTACTTACAATGGAATTTAACTTTACAAATGCATCACAAACTTTACAAATGCATCACAAATCCATATAATAACCAATATAGCACTGCAGTTAGCATGCAATATACCTGTTGCCGGCAGTCTTGGGATAGTGCTGAAGCGCACCCCTACCTCCTCCTCCGCCTGAAGAAGCACTATAAAGAAAGAATAACTGCTAAAGAATTTTTGTTTGGTATGCAGGAAACCAAATTTTTGTAGTTTAACCAGAAATATTTTGTAAACAACTTGATTTGTGAACACAAACTTCCTTGGATAATTAGTTTTTTTCCTTCTGCACAGGTTAGTATTTTCTGGTAACCTGATCTGAATCAACTAATATCTTTTATATGACACCAGATGAAGTATTATCCTATTCTCTATAAACACAACAAATACACAGAAGATACTTATTTGTTGCCTTTTAATATATGGGCTGTTAAAACTTAAGAAACTGTGTAGTGGAATACATGTGGTAAGCCATGTATTTAATTTCATTAGTTGTGACTAACTGCAAAAAACAAAACATAAACCTTAAAAGACTAAGAAATTTTTCTTAAGACAAAAATGCTTTGTGTTCCCATCTGTTTCATTGTCAAAAAGCTTTACTTACCTGAAACGAGAAGCACCCCCTTCTGCAATCGCACTCTCCACTTTGGCGGCTTGGCAACGAAGAATCTTCCAAAGAATAATAAATTGAGAGGATAGGGAAAAACAAAACCTAGAAGGCAAGAGTTAACAATGTTAAGTTTTTGATTAAGGTTTCAATAATAGCACTCCTAGATTTAAACAAAAATAGTTTCCCAAAGATTTTGGTATTCAGAGTCTAAATAATTATTTCCTAGAATCTTATTCAGTTTGTCATTCCAGAATTTCTGAGAATTTTACTTGGCATCAGAGCCCAAGTTTTTTCGTCATCTGCATCTCAAGTCAACTTTCCTCCTGCTGATTCCACATACATCTTACACATTATATACATTTTAAATAGTTCACAACAAATGCTGTGTATAAGCAAAATCAAAGCAGTCTTACTATCCATATTAACAAACCCCTGTAATATTTTATTACCTAACATGACATGTGCTTATATACCTGATAAACATAGGTAACTTGACAAATTCAACCCAATACTGATAATTTTCAATACCCTTATATATATATATATATATATATACACATATACATATACACATATGCATATATACATATGCATATATGTATATAGATTCCTGACATCGATGGATGTCCTGACATTGAAGAAAGCGGAAGCAACACACAAACACATTTTTCCAGGAGGATCCCTATTTGTGTCCCAACTTAAACTGCAGCTTTTTTTTTTTTTTTACTTTAAGAAGACTTCGAAGTAAACCAAAACATAAAGGCGTCCAATCCCACCGAGGCCCGCCACATGTGTAACCTCCACGATTCTTATTATTCCCGCCAACGATCTGACCTTAAAAATAAGCCTGCAAGGCGTGAGAGAGATGGCGTGGCGAAGCCCAACTAAAGACCCAGAAAACCCCTCCGTTTAATCCCGCCGTTCCTCGGAACAAGCTGTAGCCAACTTCAAGCATCCTGCCCAGGTCATCCTCGATCGCTTCCCACCCGCGCTGGGCACCGCCCGACTCCAGGCTTAGGCGCAACCCCGGCAATAGGCCCAGCCTTTGTTCTCGGTTCACAGCCCGATCCGCAGTTGCCGGCTATTCATCCCCAGCAACGGAGATGGGACAGAGCTTCAACTTTTCCGGAGCGAGGACAGCGGGGGAACCGAAATTCACAGAACTATTCCACTGAGAGATAAATACAGTTCTTTCTACCTTTCCTATGGAATAATAGGAGCCACGGGCGAAAAATAATATATACTCTATTCGTCGAGCCGCGTAGAGGGCTAAAAGGCAGCGAACTATCCCGACACCGGACTTGATCGTGCCACAGTCACGACCTTCACTCAAAATCGGTCGCCTCTTTCTCCCCTCAGACACCGGCTGGGCGAAGACCGGTGCCGGCCGCCATTTTGTTATCGGCAAACGTGCAAGACCGAGATTGCAAACGAACAAGATGGCGGCGGTTTTAGGTAGCCGCCATTTTGCATACCAGCAGCCGATTCTTCCTTAGCCGCCTTCGCTCGCCCCCCGCCTCAAATACTCCCAAGTCCAAGCAGTACCAGCCCCGTCGACTTTCCCCCCCGATTATCATCTTTGCCAACGACAGACATTTCCTCACCTTCCCTACAGCCTCGTCAGCGTCCCCAGGACCGGCGGCGAGGACCGGGAAGAGGCGAGAGAAGGGAGGGGGAGTGGGAGCCGGGGATCGGGGCTGGGAGAGGGAAGGGGGAGAGAACGAACGGCAGGACGGTTCTCTGAATCACCACAGCAGCTACTAGGCACTTCTTTCCGTCACCTCCATATAGATCGGACCAACTCTCCGCCGCTTCTAACGCGTACTGAGACAGTCCCACTAACTTTATTACACAGCGTGCAGCTAAACCCTCCTCAACAAGCCGGCTTCCAATCGCCGGTTGAGACTTTGTCGGAGTAGCCAATCACAACGAATAAAGGAGGTGGGTCCAGGGCAAAGGAGGGGGAGGAAGAGAGGTTGGTTGACGGGAAGCAGCGCCGCAGTGCAGCATCGGATTCACAAAGACTAGCACCTCCTTTCTCCAGCGTAGAAAACCAACTCGAGGGGTAGATTGCGCAAATGGCGTACCGGGTTAATTGGGACAGGCTGTACACCGCTTTTTTCCCAGCGCCGTATTGCCTCCAGTGCCAGAAGCTGGAAGACAGCTCTCATTGAATTTCAGATGCGGCTGTTCTTTGGGTCGGTTTCAGTAGCGTGCGCCTTTTGCAATGGCACAC
>JANHFM010004481.1:42677-52957 GCA_032468115.1 Grayia smithii
GTATCCTTCCCCTGCCATGCCCACCAAGCCACGCCCACAGAACCGGTAGTAACAAAATTTAGATTTCACCCCTGGTTAAAACTGTTATCGCTTCCAGTTCTATGTATCTTGATTTACATAAGTCTGATTGAGGTTGAGTTCTACTGCTAAGTTTATATTTACACAGTATATATTTCCTTTCCTTCCGTCAGAAGAGAATGAATAGAAAATGATTCTCTAATTCATCTCTTCTGCTATCCTGACAGATAGAGGAAGTCAAGAAAGTCATCTCTAAGCCTTTCCTGTAAATCAAGACACCTTCTAGGCTGGCAGATTGTGTCATGGGGACTTCAAGGCAAATGGGGGGGAATTATCACCATTTTTTAGAGCTTTAGGAAAATTTGGCATGTTATTGGTGAGGAGAGTAAAGGCATGCTAGAGATTTATCTACAACTTGCTCTTTCCAATACTCTGAATTACAGCCTAATGTACCTACAGGTCTCTTTTATATATTTTAGTTGTAAAAATAAAATTTTACTTAATTGTGCCTAGGACTTGGACTTATATACTACTTCATAGTGCTTCACAGCACTCTTTAAACAGTTTGCTAACTGTTTAGCATATTGCCCCAACAATCTGTGTCCTCATTTTACTGATCTTGGAAGGATGGAAGGCTGAATCAACCTTGAGCTTATCAGGATCAGACTGAGGGCAGAGTTAGCCTACAATGCTGCATTCTAATCACTGCTCCACCAGGGCTCTTTATCATTTAATGTGTGTTTTCTGTCTTCCCAGTCTAATCTAAAGCTTGATAGTCATAATTGTATAATCTTGTTTTTTAAAAATAATTTTAGATTAAGATTAACAGTACATATCTGGTCATGTCTTTCCAAAAATAAGTCTCACGGAGTTGAGCATACTGTGCAACAAATATGAGACTTTCAGTCTTAGAACTGTAGCCCAAGAACACTAGTAGGAACAATGTTTCACAAGACTTAAAGGCAATAAGGACATTTCTTTACACTGTATTGTGCAACTATTCTGTTTTGTCTTTTATTTTAAGAACGAAATAAAGAGGAGGTAAAGACAGAACTTGATGACATCATATTGACTTTCTAGTGTTCAGTGAAGGAAGTAGAGTGATTGTATGATAGAAAGAATATCTGGAAACACTCTAATCTTAAAGTAAGACAATACCCTAAGGGTTAATTTAAGAGTATTTGCATGATTTATAGTTTATACTTTATAAAGAAGTTTGATAGCTGTAAAATCAGTGGTTTAAAAACACAATTTACCGGTACTTGTTTTTTAAAAGGTAGATGGAGATGTAATGCTGGAAATTTGTAGGCTTTTAATTTTCCTTTTTTGTTACCATACACAATCCTGCCACTTGATGTCCCTCTACCCTAAGCTAACATTTAAAGTGCTTTGACAAATCTGAGGAGCGTATGCAGTATTTTCCTGTGTGATTATTTTTAAAAAATCTCTGTCTGCCAAAGAGTTTTGTGTCATCTCATGCAATTTCTTAGTGTCACTTAAGCCATAAGAAAGCTGCTTATTAATTAGACCAGTTTGCATTTCAGCAATTTCAACAATGCTGACTGTCTGACTTCAAATATAAAATATGCAGACTTTTCTTGCCTATTGATAGTTCACTTACAGAATATAAATACTCCCTAACACTCATAGTTAAGCACTCATGCTTCTATTTGGGGTGTTCCCTGTTCCACTGCTTAAACTCTTATTTATTAGCTATAAAAATTAGAAATATAAAAATTCCTATCTGAACTGAACATTCAGTTAAAAGTTAAGGGAAAACAAGAAGACAAAAACCTTAGTTTTCTTGTGACAATAAAAAGCTAAATAAATGAATAAGGAACTCCATTGGAAATGAAAGTCTGAATGCCTCTAGGTAACCAAATCTTACCACTGCCAATCAAATGGCATACAATATCATCATCATCATCATCATCATCATCATCGGGAAAACATGGAAGTCAAGGTGGAAATGTGGGATGATAGAAAGTAGAAATCATTGCCATCTCAACTCCTGTAAATTTTCATAAATGGGGAATATGATACAAGCCTTCTCAGATGTGTGCACACCCTAGTTTTCAGATGACAGATGTCTTTTACAAAAAATCTTAGATAATTATATAAATGCTGTGGCTAAATTACATTCCATTCAAAAAGAAAACAACTCTTAATTTAGTGCATCTGCAAATTTTGTTTTGACATGAAAATTAAGCCAGTTTGAAAAAAATAAATATGGATCAATGAGATAAAATTATCCTGAAATTCTTGAGTGACAGAATTCCATCGTCCTCAAAAAGAGTAAATAAAAATAGAAAGCATTGCTATATGACAAGCAGTATCAATACTGCAGGCATTGCTTAATAGCTAAGTTTTATAGATTTGCATTGAGTACAGATATAAATACCGTAGTTATTTGTTGAAGTAAATACTTTTTTGCTATCTGGAGAAATCAGTAAGAGATCTCCAACCCATCTAGTCTCTGAGGAATGCTAGTTAATTATAGCAGCAGAAGGCAACAAAAACCAAGTACTAGGTAGCCAGATATAGTTAGCATATTCTATATCATAATTTCATTGAAGAGTTGCTAATAAACCTTTATAAAAATTAAACTTTTGCTGTGTACTAGTCTTTTTAAGTATTACAAGGTGTTGATCCTTCATTTCTATCAGTGTTGCATGTTTTACAACTGTTTTCATGAAAGCAATCTCAACAGATGATAGGATGCAGCTGATCTTGTCTGTGTTAAGAAGCAAAGCAGGGCTGGTTTTGTTAGTATGTGATAAGCTAGGCTGGGAAGATGAAAAGAGTCACTCTAAAGAGGAGGATAGCTATCACAATGAAACACAAAACAAGTCTGTGAGGTGACGTGGCCTGATAGAGAGTGACTGGCTGGAAGTCATCCTCCTCCTCCTATTTTTCCCATAACAACAACAATCCTGTGAGATGGGTTGGGCTGAGACAGCCCAAAGTCATCCAGCTGGCTACAGAAGTGTTTATATTTTACATCATATGTAACCACTCCCCAAAAATAGCAAAAGGTTGTATTTTTTTTAAAAAAGATGACAATGTTTAATATAAAATAGAAAGACTAACAGCAGCACTTGTGGCTTCCCATTTTTGATGCTAATCTTATGTAGTGCCTATATCATTTACTATCTACTGTGTTTTCCCAAAAATAAGACCCAGTCTTATATTTTTTTGAACCCTGAAATAAGCACTTGGCTTTATTACCATGCACTCAAAAAGCCCGATTGGACTTATTATCAGGGGATGTCTTATTTTGGGGGAAACAGGGTAGTGGAGAAGTAGCAAATATTGCTTGGCTAGTGAATATACTTGACAAAAAAATTGAAATTCTAAATCAATAATAATTGCATTTTGACAAATGGTATCTGTTTTCTGGTTAAAAACAATAAAATACAAACCTGATATGTGCTGTATAAGAATTAATTGTATAGTAATACAGACACATACAAGCATACAGGTTTCTACTCTGACTGGAGATACAAATGCAGTTTGTAAAATGATGCTGAGGAAACTTCATCCCACTGTCTCCTTAACAAGTTTCCATAGCTGTGAAATTATTTGATTCCATTTTGGAGGGCTGGAAAGAATGAAAAGGGAGCTGCATTTCTGTGATGAACCCAAAAGAGGAAGTAAATTGAGAGAGATGAGCTACCATGTTAGTTTTTAGATACAAGGTTGCCCTAATTATTTTTTAAAATTCCTCTAGGATGCTAGGAGTGATGTCAGCATCTTCATCCCAGTTGTGTTAGAAGCCTTTCAAAATAACTTGAAACCTGAACACATATCTCTGGGCTATTGTAGAAGGTCCAGCTATCAATTTAGTTTTCATTGAGGCATATAGATTGAAACTGACAGCAAAAGCTATACGGTATGTAAATGTCATCTTTCAGACTACAATTCTGCCTCAAGGCATGCTCAGTCAAATTATGCCATGCTCTGTTGATAAGATTGGTGCCAGAAACCTTCTGTAATGGATATATTTTACTCAATATTATTGAAAGAAGAAAGAGAAAGGAATGTGCTTTTGTATTTAGCTTACTCGATAGAGGGCTTGCTATAATTCACAAGTAGTAGCAAGAACACCAGAGTTTTACTTTTCAATCAATCTGTCAGAGAAAGCAATCAACAAAACCAATCTAACAATGCTGTATATGGTTATTACAATGCACCATTACTGGCTTTAATCTGACTGGACTGGTCTAGCATAGGAAGGATTTGGCTCAAATTGAGTAGAATATACTAGCTAAGGGTTTTTGCATTTACCTTATGTAAACATTCTGATGGGTTTTATATCCCAGAAACTGTGTGACATTAATTTGGTTGTGAAAACCCAGGCTGCACTCACAATCTTTTTAAACCAGACATTTATCTAGTCTAAATGATAAACAGCAGGGGTAGATTCTACTTACCTCTGCTACCGGTTTGCAACGCAGATCGTCTATGATGACGTCCATTTGGGTGGGCAGAACCTCCTGCTGCCTTTACTACCGGTTCACAAGAACCAGACCGAACTGGGAGCAACCCATCACTGATAAACAGTATATGTGTTTCAATAATTATCCTGTCTTCCAGCATGACTTTTAGCTCATACATTTCAGAGATTCGCTCTATCCACCCCTCCTTGACAGAGAAAAGGTTTTCTGTTTATCTTTCTTTAAAAAAAAAAAAAGAGGTGGAATTATAGGGAACAGAATCTGAGATAACAGAGCAAGAAGATATTGTACCTGAGCTGAGAAAATAAATAGAGGGTATCACTTTCCCATCAGCTCTGATGGACGGTTAGGATTGCTCCAAGAAACTGGGAAGGTCCAAAGAAAAGAAGCAAAGAACATTGTGCTGGAATTCAGGTTATCTCTCAGAAATTTGTGTGTGTGTGTGTGTGTGTGTGTGCGCGCGCCTTTGAGCCAGTGTTGATTCCTGGACTTTCTGGACTAGTTCTTGTAGTTTTCTTTGCAAAATCTTTTGGAAGTGATTTGCCATTGCTTCCTTACTAGAACTGAGAGAAAGACTGACTGGCCTAGGATCACCCATCTGACTTTGTGTCTAAGGCAAGATGAACTCAGTCTCAGTCTCCAGATTGGCTCTCAGTTTCTAAAGAATAGCTAACTGCGTTAGTCAGAAGTGGTATTAAATTGTACCTTTTTTGTCTATGCGGGATAGTTAGGCCTTTTAGTTTCTTGCTATTTTTTTCTCTGCACATTCAGTGTAATTTCGGTTGGTTTTCCAGGAGATTTATTTTTCTCTTTAATAGCTTCTTGTAAGCTGAAATCTAATCTGAAAACAGAAATCTCATTCATTAATCATAGACATTCTGTGGGCTGCTGAGAACATTGCATTTATTTTTTTGTAAATAGGGTTTCATATCCAGGTAGTCCTCAATTTACAACTAATGTCTTGGCAGCCCTTCAAAGTTACTACACTCCCCCTCCAAGGTACGACCCAAATTTGAAGTTCTCCTCATGACCTTGTGACTGCATTTTGGATGCTCAGCAACAGGGCCACTTTTATGGCCTTATACAGCACCCCACAGTCATACGACCATGATTCTGGATAGTTTTGCTGGAAACCAGTGTTTACTTTTGGTTTCTGGCAAAAAAACCTGGCCCATAGTAACAATGGATTTGCTTAGCAACCACAACATTTGCTTAATGACTGCTGTATTTGCTTAGTGATCACTACACGAGAAATGTCGTAAAATCAGATCTGGTCACATTGTGACCCATTTTGTGACTGTTGTGTGGTACAACTGTAAAAATCAATTACGTTTGTAGCTTGAGGACTACCTGTACACTATATCTGAGATTTAGGTAGAGGTGGGTTGGTGGTTCTTTGAAGATAATTGGTAGCAGTAGCTACACCTGAGACAGGAAAGTGGACCCAGGGTGTGTAGGCAAGACAAAATTTGATATTTCCAGATTTCTACTCATTTACTGGGATCAGAGGCTAATGAGCTGGCTTATGAGTCAGCAAAACAACTTTCCAAATTGTGTTACTAATAAACTGAGAGAACTGAATAGCAGCCAAGAGAGTGAGTTAGCTAATCATGAGTAGACTATCGCAGGCACACCAGCAGAATAAATGGCAGAAAAAGAAACAGAAATAGAAAGAATAAATGATGTGGGAAAATGACCTGAAGTCATTGTCATGAGTGGACCAGTAGCAAACAGTGTGTTTAGGGACCAAGTCCCATCAGTTCCTTCTATACCAGACGGCAGGTATAGAAGTTAAATAAGATGATCTTGATGAAAGAATGCAGGAATTGCATCTAGAAAAAGGGAGCTGAAAGACTTAAAGTCCAGAAATATAAAATAATCAGTACCACTAATATTGTGTAAAGAGAACAATTATTCTGTGAATAAAAATAAGATGAAATGGAGAAAAGGGAATACCACTTTGTTTGAGAAAAGAGATTTGATAGAAGGGATGATGGTAGGATTGCCTTTTCCTTTCCTATTTATGAGAATGTGATTAGCATTCCCACATCTGTCTATCACACCTTATTTTTCTTTTTTTTAGAACAAATATTAGATAATTCCTATTAATTACTGTCTCCAATCACCCTATCAAAATGCTTTCTTGCAGTTATAAATTGATACAAAGAATTTCCTTTTTAGCATAGTTTTCAGTCCTGGATTTTGAAAATCAATTCTCTCTGGATTTTGTTTTGAGCAAAACGTTTTTTTACAGTGCACATATATTTGGTCATTCCTTTTTAATAATACATTAAATGAAATATATTTTAAATTTAATATATATTAAAATTCACAAGTAAAACATAAACATGAAAATATATTAAAAAATTAGGAAAAGGAAAAAAACTTAAGTGCAAAGAATAGGGGAAAAATGATAACTGAATTTTTTCTGATCTTTAGAGCATTCAGAAACTTAGTATTCTTTTCCCCTTTTTAAAATTACATTGCATAGTTCCTTTCTATCCCATACCAGCAGTCCACATCCGTTTTGGCACCAGGGACCGGTTTAATGGAAGACAATTTTTCCACAGGCCCAGGGGGAGTGGGGGGGGGGATATGGTTTTACATGCTACCTAGATCCTAGCCATGCACAAATGAAGCTTTGTTCACTTGCATGGTCTGATTTCTAACAGGACATAGTACTGGGCCTGGGGATTGGGGAACCCTGCCATGTTCAATCTTTCTGAACCCAGCAAGTTCAGAAATCACACTTCATTTTTTTTCCTGTTTTCAGAAAACAGTTTATAAAGGGTTTCTAGTCTTTAATACAATACTTATTGTTTTATCCCTGATCAAACAACTCAATTTTGCAATTTCTGCAAATTTGCCACCTTTGCAATCCAATCCTCCCGTGTTGATATTTCAATATTTCTCCGTTGTTATGCATATCATAATCTTGCTTACAAAACAACCATTCCTAATTGCAACTGGCTAAATGGAAAAAAAAATAGTCCAGAGTTCTTACTTGAGCCATCAATGATAAAATTCTACTTTGTACACATTATGTTAAGGTTTAGTTCTTTAGAAAAGGTTTTAGGGCTGATAAAGGTAAAACAAAAGAGGAAAACATGACGAACAGCTTCAAGTTGGTAGGCAGAATAAAGAATGCTTGTTTGTTTATATTTTATGCTCACCTGGTTTTATAAATTTCAGAAAACATCAAAATATCTCTAAATGCTATTTTGACACTTTCTAATAATTTGTCAAATGTTTGAAAATATAACACAAATATGCACTCTTCTGATTATGCCAAGGTGATATATTGATCTTAATTAACACCAATATTCTTTGACAAATGATGGATTAAGTGATACTCTTCTGTATCTTCTAAAACACAATATACCGATAGATTTCAAAAATGAAATCGCTCCCAAGGTGTCTCCTCATGGTTAGATCAAGTGCAAGTCAGTCCATTGTAGCATCCTTGATGGAAAAAGTCTTTATCTGGCAGAAGACAGATTCTATGGTCTAATTTTCATTATCAACCAAAGTAGATCATTAGAAAACTCTGTATAACACACATTTGAATATCATGATGAAACCTAACAAACTTCCATTCAGATTAAAGGGCATGAGGCCCTCTTACCGTTGGTTATTATTATTATTTTTTACTGTTGGTCTTCTCAGCCAGCCACACTGAATTATCCCCAGAAACTGTGCTATCTTTCTCCTTTAACCTAACCTAATCCTGCTTAACTTAGTAATGAGATATTTTCCTCATCACCTCCAATTCCGTGATGTCATTAATTATGAAGTCACTATCTCCAGATTGTTCAGTAGATGTTTAAAGAGAAGTTAGTTCAAATTATTATAAACTTCATTAGTCTGAAGAACAAAAAAAATCATATGTATTTGAAAAAATTAAATGTCCATGGACTTGGGAATACGGAACTCAAACAGAACATCTTGGGTTTAATAAGGATATGACTTTATCAATCACTTTAGTGATTAGACATGTGATGATTCTTTGCTAATTGTTAAATTTTGAGGAATAACATTTGGTATGTGAATATGGAGATCGAAACTTCTTAATAATTATATAGAGGTGACTCGCATTTAGCCCTGATCCTTGGTGGAATTAAGAACTGATTCTATACAGATAAAATCATAGCTAAAAAAGATCTGTTGAATAGGACTCAGAAAGACCCAGTCCTTTTCATTTTCACACACACAAAAAAAGAATAGCCCTCAGATGTTAAATGGGAAAGGAATTCTCTAATTAATGTTTTAAAATAGTTTTCCCCAGTAGGGGTATCTTTCAATTATCTGGAGTTTGTTCTAGAATAATCAGCAAGGTTAAATTCTAGTCTGCACATTTGGCAGGTTTCCAGTATACAGCTTAAAACAGTACTGAATGTAATATCTAGTGATACAAAAATAACCCTAAAATGTTTTTAGGGGTTAAATAAGAACAACAACTAAAAATCATGTTCCATGCTCTGACTTTTCTATTTGTTTTTCAAGTCTAGACTATCAGCATACTAAATTCTTCTCCAAAGGTTCATAATAAATTGATGGGTTAAATTGACAAGTGTTTCTATTTTGTCAAATAAAGAGCAAGTTTCCAAAAAGGTGTCTGTTTTCTATTAACTTTGAATAACTTTTTAATGTATTAATCTGTCTGAAATGTATTTGAAATCAGTATATGATGATCCTTTGTAAGCCATCTTAATGAAGAGATCTATCTCCATCTTCCCATTTGTTATTACAGTTTACAATTAAGAAATTGGAACTATATTTATTTATTCATTTGTCAAACATATACAAGATAGCAGGTATGAATATGAATATGAACATGGACATGAATGAAGGAAATGAATACAAATAAATGGGGACAGTTGGACAGGGACAGTAGGCACGCTGGTGCGCTTATGCATGTCTCCTTTACGGACTTCTTAGGAATGGGGGGAGGTCCATGGTAGACAGTTTAAGGTTGAAGCTGTGAGGGTTTGAGGATGTAACAATGGAGTCAGGTAGGGCATTCCAGGCATTGACCACTCTGTTGCTAAAGTCATATTTTCTGCAATCGAGTTTGGAGTAGTTTACCTTGAGTTTGTATTGATTGTTTGTCTGTGTATTATTGAGGTTGAAGCTGAAGAAGTCATTGACAGGTTAAGACAGGGGTCAGCAACCTGCGGCTCTAGAGCTGCATGTGGCTCTTTCACTCCTTTGCTGTGGCTCCCTGTCACTCAAAATATGCGTCACAATGGCCAATGTGCGACATCCACCAGCAGACAATTTATTGAGCTTTTCAACCCTGGTAGGCCAACCGTGGATAAATCAAATTCAGAAGAGAACAGAACATTTCATTCAACTATATATGCTAGTTTTGTGGCCGCTCAAGTAATAGACAGACACGGGAAGGGTTTTGTGGCTCCCAATGTTTTCTTTTCTGTGGGAAATGGGTCCAAATGGCTCTTTGAGTGTTTAAGGTTGCAGAACCTTGGGTTAAGATGTTGTAGCAGACAATTATGTGTACTATGCTTAGATCAGACTGCAGGTGGCGCAGTTCCAGATTGCCAAACCCAAAATTTCAAGTGAGTAGAGGAGTGTAGTACTCTTCCCCACAGATTGGGGAACAGACAATTGTACATTGTCAGAATAGAGTCATTTTTAAAAATATGGGATATGGTTTGTGGATTCATCAAAAATAGTTAAAAGGACTACCGTATATTCCGGCATATAAGACGACTTTTAAACCCATTAAAATCTTCAGATAAGTGGGGGGTCGTCTTATACGCCGGGTACTGACCTTGCAAGCCGGAC
>JANHFM010004482.1:0-23898 GCA_032468115.1 Grayia smithii
GCCTCGGGGGGAGGGGGAGGCCGTTTTTGCCTTCTCCAAGCTCCTAGAAAGGCTCTGGAGCTTGGGGAGAGAGAAAAATGGGCCACCCTCAAGGGCCTCTGGAGGCAGGAAACAGACTGTTTCCCTACTTCCAATGGGCCCAGAAGGCCTGAGCATGCGCACCAGAGCTGAGCTTGAATGACTTCCAATATTTCTACACATGCCACCTGTGGCACGCGTGCCATAGGTTCGCCATCACGGGTATAGGGTCTCCTGCTTGAACAGGGAGTTGGACTAGAAGACCTCCAAGGTCCCTTCCAACTCTGTTTTGTTAATAGTACAGGGAAGACACAAAGTGAGACACCCCCTGCCCCATCTCCAGATCAAAGGGCTCTGCCTTGAAGAATTCATTCTTTTCAGGTAAAGAAGTGGAGCTTAAAAAAGGAGCAGACTAGACAGAATGATTTAGAGCATCTCAGATTGTCTAACTTTATTGCAATCATTTGCTTTCTTAGCAGTTTCCATGAAGCTTCAGATACTGTTCCAGGTCACCAGTTCCAGTTCTTTCTGTGAATGAATCAGTATCCCTCGATGATCTTTGATATAATGAGATAGTAAAGGCAGCCTGGTGGAAAGGCATTAATGCACAGTCCTTGGTGCTCCCTGAGCTCGGTGATTTTCTTGCAGATGTTTTGTTACCAAACTAGGTAACATCAACAGTGCGCTGCAAGAAAACCACTAAGCGCAGAGAGCACTAAAGACCTCATACTGCAACCCTGAGCTACAAATATTCTCTTCTACAGAGACATTAAAGTTCAGGCAAAATTGGCAACATTTGTATGATGTTACAAACATGGTTGAATAAATTCAAGCTATTCAAGCTGAGAACTAAGCCTAATTTTTAAGAATCAAGTCCAAAAAACGTTAGTCTTTTTTTTTTTTAAAGAACCACTTATGGCCTATATTGGTCTCATCAATTTGAGCACAAGATCTGGTCTAATTTGATGTCTAAAGCCACCCAGTAAACTTTATAGTTCATGTGGCTTTGTAGCAGATCTTCCGATTCCAAGTCCAACATCTGAAACATAATATAATACTGGTCTAACTTTCTCTCACGCTTAAATTGTTCAGTCTCAAGCGCTTCCTATCTTATTCATGAAGAGAGGCATGCATTTTAGTTTGTTCCTGTTTTTAAAAAGCTACAAAAGAAATTCTCACTGATTACTAGGGAGAATTTATGAATATCTCAGATTCCTCCCCGACCCATTATCCAGCAATGAAATATTGATATTACTTTACCAGTCATGTACAAAATCCCAGAAAACAAACACATAATGTGTGCTGCAAAAAATGTCAAAGAATTCCATAACGCTGCATTTGCCTGACAGAATAATTCTTACAGCTTCTGGGGAATTTTTGGATGTTACAATTTCAATTTACCTTAAGGCAGAAAATTCCAAATTGCCTGAACTTTAGTCATTGGAAAGTCTAAATGCATTAGGTATCCTCTCTGTTAACCAAGATCAGCGATTCCCACTGTGCAAACAGAAATCACTTTGATTCCAATAAACAATTTAAATGAAAGCATGTGCTCTCTGAACCAATCAGAAATTAGTTCCCATCTAATATACACTTCTGCTGACACCTACTGAGAATACAATATAGTGATATCTTGTCCTTTCAAACAGTGAAAATAAAACTTACATTGTCTGGAACCCGCACTGCATATTAGACATTAATACAATTGAACGAGTCCAGAGATATTTCATGAGAAGAATCTTCCACTCCTCTACTCGCAATAGAATACTTTATGCCACCAGGTTTTAGACAATTTAGAACTACACTGCTATTGGTCTGACCTAAGCCTAGTACATAAAATTATCTGCTACAATGTCCTACCTGTCAATGACTACTTCAGCTTCAACCACAACAATACACGAACGCACAATAGATATAAACTTAAGGTAAACCGCCCCAAACCTGATTGCAGGAAATACGACTTCAGCAACAGAATGGTCAATGCCTGGAATGCACTACCTGACTCTGTGGTTTCTTCCCAAACCCCCGAAACTTTAACCTTAAGACTGTCTACTGTCGACCTCACCCCATTCCTAAGAGGTCCATAAAGGGGGTCTGCATAAGTGCACCAAAGTGCCTACCGTCCCTGTCCTACTGTCTTCATTTATTCGTACCCATTTCTTGTATTCATAATCAAATTTATACTTATATCTTATCTTATATATGCTTGACAAACAAACAAGCAAACAAATAAATAAAGTGATGGGGAAGTATTTCCTGCGTATCATCTTAACAGTGTTTTCGGAGAATACTGGTCAACATTGTCATATATGTCTTCGTATGTGAGACAGGAAACACTTGAGATGGGACAATTTAAATGTGCAGAAAATTAGGCCAGTGCTGTATTATGCTTCAAACGTTGGAATTAGAATAGGGATTTCAAATCCAAATGCTGGGTGACTTAGGACATCATTCTTTCTTAGCTGAATTTACCTGAGAGAGTTCCTTTGGGCATAAAAATAGAGAGATATTGTTGCTTTATTACCCTTGTCATTCCAAACCAGGATTCATAGCCTTAGTCAGGCATACTCACTCCTCTTTTCTGCCACTAATGTTCTCTTCCAACCAGAGTTGACTCAGCTTAAGAATTCCCCCTGGGAGAACATATTTTTTTGGAAGCTCAGAGGGACTGAGGGAATTGCTGGCTGCCAGGCAAGAAGACAGATATCTTCAACAGTCCAGTAATATGCAAATAGAGGCAGACCAGTGGTGGGTTTCTACCAGTTCGCCCCGGTTCAGGTGAACTGGTAGTAGCGGTGGTGGGAGGCTCTGCCAGTGGTGGGTTTCAAAAAATTTTTACTACCGGTTCGGTGGGTGTGGCTTGGTGGGCGTGGCATGGCTTGGTGGGAGTGGCAGGGGAAGGATACTGTACAATCTCCATTCCCACCACACTCCAGGGGAAGGATTCTGTAAAATTCCCATTTCCTCTCAATCAGCTGGGACTCAGGAGGCAGAGAATAGATGGAGGTGGAGCCAGTCAGAATTTTTACTACTGGTTCTCCAAACTACTCAAAATTTCCACTACCGGTTCTCCAGAACTGGTCAGAACCTGCTGAAACCCACCTCTGGTCTCATTGTTGTCCCAAATGTGCTTTCTTTCTTTCAAAAGAATCTCCGTAGACATGTCACATTGTTATTAACAGTAATTTAAAATGAACACTATGAAACTGAAATGTTACCTAGAGCAAAGTGATCAACTTTTATGCAGACAAAGGCTATGTTTTAAGTGTAGTTAGTCACCAAGAACTGCATTGCCTTAGATATCGTAAGAATGAATGGACATACATTTTCCTTATTTGATAAATACAGGGTTTTAAGGAACCAAATGAAAGACTTGTATTGGCTTAAGAACCTATCTTGTAGTGCTTCCCCAAGATTAGAAATCGGGCCAATTTTTAAGGGAGTAGTTTAAAAGCTGTCAGGTCTCCACAGTATTTAAAGAACTCATCCAGTCCAGAGATGCCATGAAGAATCACAAAAGAGAAAGGCTGATCTGACCCTATCAAGGAGATAAGGTAGGTAGCTTCTGGCAAGCACTTTTGGTCCAGACTGAGACTCTACCATTCAATTAAGCAACTATTACCATAATTATAATTTACAATCTGGTTATTAAGTAATAGTTACAAGCATAGATTGATGATTATCATTACACCTATCCCAAGATTTCAGCTGTATTTATCATCCCATTGAAATTCCTCAACATGGGTCAATCTATTGTAAAATATGGTGTAACTTGTCAGCATTTCCACATCAAAATGTTGCATATTAATAGAACTCTTGCCTTGGACAATGAGTTATTATGTAAGAAATGCTCATGTTTGAGAAATGCTCATGTTTTTTTTGAATGAATACAAAGATGACTGAAAGCCAGAGATTTATTAATGCAGCATTCTGAGCTCTTTTTTCAGAATAACATTTTAATTATAGATGCATGTATATCTTTTTTTTAAAATGAGAAGCTGTCAACTTGTTTTAAAAGCTTTAATATACCTATCATTGATCTATGAGAGATACATCTACCGGTATTATTCACATATGTGGTTCAAAGTACTTCCTTCCAGTCTTTTTATAGCAATTCTAGATTCTCATGCAGTATACAGGTCCTCAATGAAAGGCAGGTTGGTAGCAACTGTTTTTTCAGAAAGAAAGAAAGAAAGAAAGAAAGAAAGAAAGAAAGAAAGAAAGAAAGAAAGAAAGAAAGAAAGAAAGAAAGAAAGAAGATAAAATAATAATTGCAAAACTCCATTCATTCATCAACCTGCCTATATGCAAACATTGTGATTTGCATTATGGGGTACTGCCTTGCCAAACCATTGAATCATGGAGAAGCATGGCTTGTTTGTGAAGAATTAACGGCCAACAATACATTTCCCTTGAACTTCAGATATCCTAAGATCAGTGGCTCTGTTAGATGTCAGAAGAGCAGAGCTGGGAGCCCTGAAATTGACATTTGGCCCAAGTTTGACTTCCAACAACATGATAGATGGACTGTACAGATTTGTGGGGATGGAGGAAAAGATATTATTGAAATAAATAATGTGAACAAACATAAAAAAGAAAAAAACTTTGAAAGGGGGGATGATTTTAATCAGTTTCCATCCGTTATGTAGAAAAATTGGGTGACCTCAAAGGCACTGAAAATGGTCCAATGTCTGACATATCGGCGTAGGCTGTCCTAGTGTTGTGGTCTGCCAGCAGCCCACGGAGATTACAGCAGAGTCGGACAGTGATGAGGCTGTGGAGGACCATGGGCCACCTACCATACAACCTCTTAACAAGACCAGGCTGAACAGGACAAGTGGTAATAGGATTGTTTATCTTTATACCAAGAAAGTTGGCAAGGCACCAAAGTCTGCATGGGGTATATGCCCAGGAAGACTTCGTGGTGTCCATGCTGTTCATCCAAAAGTTCTTATGAGACTTTCCAAAAAAAAGAAACATATTAGTAGAGCCTATGGAGGTTCTATGTGTGCTAAATGTGTTCGTGACAGAATCAAGAGAGCATTCCTTATTGAGAACAGAAGATTGTTGTCAAAGTATTGAAGGAACAAGCACAGAGTCAAAAATCAAAATGATTATTTGTATTCTCACCCAATAAATGAAGATTAAAGAAAAAAAGAAAAAACTTTACCTTCATAAAATAGATTCTCTGAACAGATTATTCTGAACAATAGGCCATGGCAGATTAGCTACCAAAAGCAAAGTGTTGTACCTTATGATTCGTAACGAATGTATCTTTTCTTTTATGTACACAGAGAGAGTATGCACCAAGACAAATTCCTTGTGTATCCAATCACACTTGGCCAATAAAGAATTCTATTCTATATCTTTTTAAAATAATATTAATAATAATCAGTTATTGAATATGTCAGAGAGTCTTGAAGTCCAGAATCAGAATAGAATAGAACTGGAAAAGACCTTAGAGGTCTTCTAGTCCACCCCTCTACTCAAGCAGGAGATCCTATACCATTTTAGACAAGTGACTGTCCAGTCTCTTCTTAAAAACCTCCAGTGATGAAGCACCTACAATATCTGAAGGCAAGCTGTTCCACTGGTTGATTGTCCTCAGTTTTAGGAAGTTTCTCCTTAGTTCCAGGTTGCTTCTCTCCTTGATTGGTTTCTATTCATGTGTTGCTCTCTGTAAATTCTACAGAGTTGGCTTTAACTTTAGAGTATCTTCCAAGATAATAAAAGTAAACAGTAAACTGGAGCTGCTAACAAACAGGAGTTGTTTATCAATCAAGTTGATTCACCTTTTACACATATTCTGTTCCAAAGACTGTACAATCATTAGACTGAAAAAGTAAAAATAAGCTCACTGATTGCTGAGGGGGAATTTTTTTCCAAAAGCTTCTGCATATAGGAGGAGCCAGGTTGGTTCAGACATGTCCACAGCTACAAAGATCAGAATTATTCAGGCAATGGTTTTTCCTGAGACACTCCATGGACATGAAAGTTGGACTTTGAAGAAGCAGAATGAAAGGAGTACTGGCACTTTTGACAGTTGCTTGCTGGAGAAGACTCTTGAGAATACTATCATCAAAAAGAATAAATGAATTACAATCAAGTTCTTTCTCAAAACAAATTAACAGGCCCATATTTTGGACACATCTTGCAAAGAACCAGCACCCTTGGGAAACCGATAATGTTGGGAAATGTGGAAAAAAAGAGAAGAAGAGTATAACCAGAAACAGTACAGTATGAAGAGACTGAATTACTATAACAATGTATGCACTGCTGGGAGACAAGAGGGTCCACCTTGGGGACAGGTGACCCTGGAAAGAGTCTATCTAAGTAGTTGCTAAGAATCACCTCTATCTTGATGGCATATGATCAAGCACTCAAGTACACTGACTCAATCCCTAAGCGATGTCAATTGATAGAGTTGGTAAATCTCCATTTCCCTTAAAAGAAGTTTGTTTAGACCTGAAACATTTACTTGTCCCAACGACAATGCATAACTCATGAATGATAAATTATCTTATAATACAATAATAACTCAAATATGTGGTTTTTTAAAAACAAAATTCCAGAATAAAGTTTAAAATGAAAAAATAACTAATTCTCCCTTCTTTCAGGGAAGATTAAACAAGATATATACTACGTTCTTGTTTCAATATTTCTGAACTAACTTAATATATGAAGAGTTAAAAAGTGCCTTTAGCATGTGTTATCTTTCAGTTAAAAATTGGATTCTAATCAAAAGGTTTTTCTACAATGTAGCAGTGTTGGTTTGATTTTTTTAAAAGTAAACTTTCAGCATTAAGCATTCAGAATATTTACATTAAATAATTATATATATAATTCTAACTCTTGTAATTGTATTATACTTTGCTTTTTCTTGATGTGTTTTCTTTTTTCCATTTTAAAAAAAAACTATTAATGCATTCTTGTTCTGAGAATCTATGTGCCCAAATTATAATTATTTCTGACTACTGTTATTAATTACTGCTTCTTAACTTTAAAATGTTCTGAAGTTTCAAATTAACATAAAATATTGTTTAGAACCAAATGAAAGTTATTTTGAAATCTTTACTAATTTTACTTAATATGATTATGTTTGTGTTACATCCTGGAACGTCCCCCTTATTTTGCATACCCGTCGCTGATTGGTTGATCAAGCGGCGGGAAACTTAAATGTCTGTCATTGGCCGGCTAGGCTGCTGGAGCTCTATATAAGCCGAGCCCTGGCAGCCTGCCAGCCACTTGTTACTGAACCTTTACTTAAATAAAGTGCTGAAACGGACCGCCGCCTGCCACGTCTCTTTACTCTGTGCCAAATCTAACATTGGCGACGAAGGAAACAAGAACCTCAGCACAACCATCACCTCGTGGGCACCAGCAGCCATCTTGAACCAAAAGCAAGGAAGATTGAAATGAATCAATCTCCTGCTCCGGCTCCCTTCAACCCAAGCACCGAAGAATGGCACATCTACATGACCCGATTCAGGCAATTCCTAGAAGCAAACAACTATGTGGAATTGTCGGACAATTGGAAAAGAGCCTTGTTCCTAACTTACTGTGGCACCAAGTTCCTCAAGATGGCGATCACCCTAGTATCCCCAGCTGATATCAAGTCAGTCTCTTGGACCACACTACAATCCACGCTAAAGGAACACTACGCTCCAACAGCAACTCCCCTGGTGAGCAGGAACGAATTCTACCACCGCTACCAGCACAAAGGCAAGTCGGTGAATGATTTCATGGCTGCCTTGCGGGAAATGGCATCCACATGCGATTTTGTGGCACCGGAGAACATGATGCGAGACTGGGTCATGATGGGCATGAGGGACTTGACCTTGCAAAAGAAGTTGCTCACACCACAGAAAATCTCATTCAAAGAGGCAGTCGAGGAAGCCAAAGCCGCCGAATATCCAATCACTCGGCAGCCAACATCAAGAAGACGAAAGCCATCCACCGCACCTACAAGGAACCTGAACCATTTACAGAGGGCTCCAAATCGGAGGGAGACCTGGACGACAATAGTTCTGTACATCGCGTATTCAGAAGCAAGAAAGTTGGCAACCATGATGAGGAAACCAAGGACTCCTGCTGTTCCAGCTGCATGGGGCCCCACGCAAGAACAACATGCCGTTTCTGTGATGCCATCTGCTGCAGATACCAGAAGAAAGGACGCATCGCGGAAGCCTGCAGGGCATCCAACCCTACACCATTCCAGGGAAGGCAACAACAACATGGCGGGAAGCAAGGACTGGCAAAGACCTTGACTTACAGGAACCGGCGCAGAGATGAGAGATACCCAGAGTCCGGAAGCATCAACCAAACCATGGTGGGTCATTTGGATGCCTGTGAGGGCGACAAGTACCACATGACCATGCACGTGGAGGGGATGCCATGTTTGATGGAACTGGACACTGGGTCATACTTGAGGACCATCACCTGGCAACAACTCAAACGCCTCAAGCAAAGAAACTACTCAAACCGCAAGAAATCCAACTGAACCACTACCAAGGGAATGCCATCCAAGTCCTTGGCAGAGCGGAGGTCAACATCAGTTCCAGGAGGTTCCAACACAGGAACCCAGAGGAACGGAAGATCCAACCATCTCAAATGAAGTCCCAGGAACGAATGAACCACGCAAGTCCAGTAGAACTGTACGGTGCCCCACCTACCTGCGTGACTACGTAACGAACATTACCACCCGATTGGACAATGCTCCTTCTAGGAGGGAAGGGGTGTTATGTCCTGGAACGTCCCCCTTCTTTTGCATACCCGCCGCTGATTGGTTGATCAAGCGGCGGGAAACTTAAATGTCTGTCATTGACCAGCTAGACTGCCGGAGCTCTATATAAGTCGAGCCCTGGCAGCCTGCCAGCCGCTTGTTATTGAACCTTTACTTAAATAAAATGCTGAAATGGACTTCCGCCTGCCACGTCTCTTTACCCTGTGCCAAATCTAACATTGGCGATGAAGGAAACAAGAACCTCAGCACAACCATCACCTTGTGGGCACCAGCAGCCATCTTGAACCTTACCAAAATCTTTACCCTGCACCGAATCTAACAGTTTGTAAACATCTTTGCTATTTATTACTTGTTTTAAAAAGCTGTTTTTAAAATATCTAATATCTTTTCCAGAGAAATATAAATCAGGCAGAAATCTAACAGGTATCTATCTAGAAAGGGACTGTAGGTAGATTTATTTTATTTATTTATTTATTTTATCATATTTATATGCCGCCCATCTCCCAGGGGACTCTGGGCGGCTCACAATCGTAACAGACAAAACCACTCAATAAGACAGTTTTATAAATACGATAATAAATATAAATACCTAAAATTAGCTTAAAATCATTCAAAATGTAAAAACTAGAATACAATTAAAATTAAAAACTATAAAAACATCCATTAAAACTAATAAAAATAACTCCCCGGGCCACTCAGCTGATCTTGTTAAAAAGCCATATATTATGTCCTTATACGTTTTTTATATTTATGTTTTTATTGTGAGCCGCCCCGAGTCCTTCGGGGGAAGGGCGGCATAGAAATTGGAATAAAATTAAATTAAAAAATAAAATAAAATAAAATTGTGGAAACCTTTTGGGGATAGTACCATGAAGGTGTCTTGCAAGTACCGTGACTATGATGATTTATTTTCCCCTGAGCATTTTTTTCCTAAAGCCCGAATGTACTTCTGAAAGCCTTTGTTCTCGCAGTTACGCTGATACCAACTTGTTGTAGGTGACGAATGCTGCTTCGACTATGTGACAATAAACACTTAAACAATGACTTTGATATTTTAAGCTTCCGCAATAAAGCTTTTCATGAACTCCAGCTTCAACTGTCAGAAACTTTATGTTTCTGCTTTGGAAGTAGGTGGTAGGTAGATTTTTCTCTTTGCCTCCTTATAGAGTGAGATAATTCAGTTCTGGGGATATCCAGCAGAAGAACATGAAGTCCTTACAGAAGATGGCTACTACTTGACTCTGAACAGGATCCCAGCACATACAAAAAGTAAGAAAAACGTTATTCCCCAACCCCAATTTGTGTTGCTCTTCCAAGATTTGGGTCAGTATGTATGTATGTGTATATATGTATATATGTTGGGGTATACCAGAGGTGGGTTCTACTTATCTTTACTACTGGTTCTCTTCCTGCACGCGCAAGCACACTACTGCGCATGCGCAATAACTTTTTTTCAAGGAAAACCCTCGAAACAAGTGCTCTGCGCATGCGCAGAACGCTACTTTCGGGGATTTTAGCTGAAAATCATAAGTTCAGGCATGCAGGTGGGCCCGGGTCCGGAGAACCGGTTTGGTGACATCATAACATCACTGCTACCGGATCATGCGAACCAGACCGAACCGGGAGCAACCCACCACTGGGGTATACCTACAGGCATACATGTGTAGAAAGTTAGCGCTCACCCCTCTCCTAGAAAAATGAAATATTTTGAGAAATATTTAAAAAAGGCAGAATATTATATTTCCCTGGTTGAGAAATGGAGAAACATGTTATTTTAAAGAGAAAGCAGCCCCCACATTTCCTTAATAGCTCACAGAAGGTGCCAGCGCTTAAGAAATTAAGAGATAGATAGCTCTATACCAGGGGTCTGCAATCTTAAACACTCAAAGAGCCATTTGGACCCATTTCCCACACAAAAGAAAACACCGGGAGCCACAAAACCCTTTCCGTGCCTGCCTATTACTTGAGCGGCTACAAAACTAGCATATGGAGTTGAATTAAACGTTCTGTTTTTTTCTGAAACTTTTCTTTTCTTGGATTTATCCATGTTTGGCCTACCGGGGGTTGAAAAACTCAATAAATTGCATGCTGGTGTGTGTGTTGCACATTGGCAGTTATGACGCATATTTTGAATGACAGGGAGCCGCAGCAGAGGGATAAAAGAGCCACATGAGGCTCCAGAGCCGCAGGTTGCTAACTCCTGCTCTATACATAAGCACATACAGTAGAGCCTCTGGTCACGAATTTCCCCTTCCGCACCATTTTTTTTTTTTTTTGTAATTTGCCAAATTTCCAGTTAGGTTCCGGTCACAACCAAATCGGGTTGCGACCAAAGTTAAGGAACGAATGATGGTTGTGACCAGAGATTCTACTGTACCCTCACCCAAGATCCAACAAAAGTATGCTTAGCCCTCAGCCACAATAGGAATTGCCCAACACCCTTTCAGAACACAAGGCCCTTCATTGCATCCTCTCACCAGTTCAACCTTCAACCAAACCTGGAACAACCTATAGAACCAGCTATGACATGGCCCCATGGAAGTCTGACAACAGCCAATAGAATACATGTTCTTGCACAGGAACAGGAAGCTCATGTGCGAAGCCCAAGAGAAGGTGGAACCAATGGTGGGATTCAGCCAGTTCACACCACTTTGGGAGAACCGGCTGTTAACTTTCTGAGCAATTTTTTTAAAATTTCAACTTATATCCCGCCCTTCTCCGGAGACTCAGGGCGGCTTACAATTTCTTAAGCACAAACAATGTGCTTAGCAATACCTTCATTCCTTGTATATGCCTGCTTATTAGGGCTTTTGCCCCCCCCCCCAAGCGGCATTTTTACAAAGTCAGTTTATTGCTCCCAATAATCTGGGTCCTCAGTTTACCTACCTCGAAAGGATGGAAGGCTGAGTCAACCTTGAGCCTGGTGAGATTCGAACCGGCATTAATTGCAGGCAGATGGAACTAAGTCGAAACACTTAGCCAGTGTATTAGTTAATTGTGCCACCAAGGCTCTGTTAATAGTTATACAGAGTTATACAGAGACACATGACCGCAAAAGGAATTTCAGTTGATCCAAGTCTGTTGGGTGAATACTTCTGTAATCAGAAGCTACTAGGTAGAAACAAACTGAACTATTGGATAGTAGATACTAGTTAAACCTCATTTAGCTAGTAAATTGTTGAGTGTTCACGATGTAAAAGAAATAAGTAAAAGCTCCCCTATTGTTACTTTTCTGCATATTTTGAATGATGTAGAAATAACCTTTATTTTCCCAATTTCTTTTTTGAGTCACAAGTGCATATAGGGGGGAATCTTGAACAGATTTGTTATTTTAAACTCAGACAGCCAGGAATGCAGGAGTCAGATTCAAGAGAGTTGGGGGGGATACTTATTTTAATCCAAGCATTCAAGAATCTACTAGCAAAGATACTAGCACACAACAACACAGATGAATTAGATTTCATTATAGATAAGCTGCTCTGATTATTTCCCTCAGATTTGAATAGAATTAATACTTTCCTTTTGGTTAGGTAAGTAAACAGTACCCTGATCAAGGAACTACCAACTCAGACAATCAAACAGTAAACAACCCCTTAATCAAGAAACCACCATCCCATCAACACTGACAGAGCAAACTGTTTGTATATAAACAGAAAGCAAACCTCACTCCCTCTAGCACTGATAATGTTACCTAGTTCAGTAATGAACATCTGCAAGAAAACAACAAAGCACCAAGGACCTTCTTCCTCATCCTGAACCTTATCCACTTGTACAGAACTCCCCATCCTTTTAAAATGAGATGTAAACTATTTTCAAAGGAGATAAGTTTTATAATGAGTGACCCAGCTCAGCCATCCTACTAAACTGAGTAAGAGATAGATCTGCCAAAAACGTATCATGGTCTGGATGGAGCAGAACAATCTGAAGTTGAACCCAGGAAAGACAATACTGTTTGTCCATTAACATTGTGCTAACATCAGTCTTGTCTTCCAATGGGAAAGCATTATCTTGAAGGGGGCTCCTGCTGAAGCAGTAATTAGAAGACATGACTAAATGGGCCTTTGCATAGCTTCAGCTGGTATACCAGTTATGGCCTTTACTAGTGCAAGAGAACCTTGCTACATGACTCATGTCATCATTGCCATCTGGTTAGACTACTGCAGCATTGTCTATATGGGACTACCTTCAACCTGTATCTGGAAACTGCAATAAATATAAAATGCAATGTATTAGTTTACACAGGAGCATATTATCCTTGAGCTGCTGATTGACTTCCAGCTGCAATTAAAGGGCTGGGTTTGACACACCAAGCCCATTACAGTTCAGTACCTGAATACTTGCAGGATTGTTAACTTCAACTGGAATAGATCCAACCCATAAGCTCATTGAGAAGAAATTGCTTATGGTTCTCCATTTTTGAAAATCTGAACAAGCTGAAGTTAAAAGGTGTTGCTTTTCAGTAGCAGTGCTGGCTTCCTGAAAGTCTCTTAATTGAAATCAGACTGACCTTCTCGCTGATTGCATTCAATTTATGTCAGAGTTTGTTTCATAAAGCATTTTAGCTTAGATCTGAAATCCATTTAATTGAATAGGTGACTTTTTAATGATATGATTTTGCTTAATTGTTTTCAATTTATACTGTGGATATTTTGATGATGTTTTATATTGTGTAAACTGCTAAGAGTCATTTTATTTATAGCAACAGGATAAACACACAATAAATAACAAAGTGCAGTGGGGGATCTAATAATAATAGGTATGTTACTAGTCCACCCTGCAAATGGACCTTTGTGTTTTGTTATCATATTCCTGAAAATAGACTTTCTTACTCAAAAGTATTGCTGGAGATAGCAATAATTTTATGTCTTGCACAATGTGTGCATTATCAACTGTTTTAAAAACAATATAAAGACCTAACTAAAGAGCTGATCTTCAGCCCATCTTAAATACCACTGAAGTTGGTATTGGCAAACATTACAGTATATACAGTTTTGAAATTCAGCATTCATACTCAGCCCCAGTTTTGGCATTTAGTTGAGCCTTTTCTCCGCTGTATTCTTGTTTCTCCTGGTACTTTCCTTGACAAATAGCAGGCTTTGTTCTTTGCACATTGGAGAGCCATAAACGCAGCATGAAGAAATAACAATGGGAAGCCGTAATGATAAATCGAAGTGTCTCTATTCACACACACTTTGCCAGCTTGAGTGAAATGTGTCAGATTGTCTTTCACAGATGTGCACAAAGTGAAACTTCCAACAAAATAATCAGCCCAGATGGTAGGAGTATTGACCAGACAGGGCTGAGCTTGAAATATGGCTGTCGCTGATCAATGCAATTTAAGTTAAGCAATGTAGTCTATTGGAACTAAAAGCATGCCTTTTTCATACACAAACACACACACACAAATAAACACATTCTGCCCAGAGTTATTTGGAGTTGTGCAGATCTTAAAGTATATAAGTAAACAAGCTGAATACTTTTCCTTTACCCCACATCACAGATTGCCAAATAAGCTTTTCAGCATGATATAAGGGAATTCTTGTGTCTCTGTGTGTGCTCTCTTAAAAATAAAATCATACTTATCTTTTAGATGTTTCTGAAGAAAGAAAGGCAGCAACAGAAAATACTGTACAGTATTTATAAACTGCATCAATATGACCAAATCCACTGTTTTCTGCTGTATCTGTAAAAAAACCATTAGAACAGCATTAAAATATTTAGTGAGAGATTCCACTTGTATTTCCAACTTTCACTTCCACTCTTATCAATTCATTATTCTGTTTTGTGAGTACACAACTAAAATTAACCAAATGAAGAAAATGACCTCAGTGTCAAGGAGATTTAAATTAGAAAAGGGGTTTTTTAAAAAAAAAAAATTGTGGGAGGGTGTTTTTGTTTTTGCTGTGGTATTTTTTTGCCAAATATGAAGGAAGTATTGGAATTATCTGTGCAGCTCTGCCATCTGCAACTCAGGCAGACAGCTGAGCTCCTAGAGGGCTGCTGTCAGGTGAGCTGAAATGAAAAGAGGGAGACAAAATGCTCTCTTGAATATGGAGAAGTATTGTGAAATGTGAACAAACATGCAGAGAATGCCATAAAGAGTTATTAGCTGGTAGTCCCCAAACAGGTAGATGATGTGTTTGACAGCTCAGTGACCCCAATTCCCAGATAATCTGTAGGGAAAAATGGATTCTCAATGCTCTCATGTATCAGTAATACATGCATCATTTTATTTGTTACTTCTTGCAAGATAGGGTGGTATTTGCCAGGAAATGGAGGTTAGCTGCGTTTTCCTCTAGCATTTAGTTTGAGCTTCGAGTCCACTTTTCAAAAACTCTTCATATTTGTTTTATATCCGAACAAATTCAGATGTAGTAATTCAGGTAATACAAAATGGACAATTTTAGATATAACTATGCAGAAACAAAGGATTGAAAACTGCTGTTTTGTCCAAGCAACAGAGTTAAATCTGCATTGTTTCCAAACTCAGAAAATAATTGAACCAATAATTAATTATCCTAGGAGCTTTACTGAGCTTCAACATTAATGTCAGCCAGTTTATGGGAGACAGTTTAATTATGGGTAACAAGCAAGAAAAACTCTGTATTGGACTTATTGTACTTATTATACTAAAAAAGGATGAGGGGAATTGATATAGTATGCATTTCATCATGATATAATATCTGCACTGAGAGATTAAAAACAGAATTATAAATTATTTTCAAGAGGAAGCCCTTGGGACTTAAGAGAATTATTTCTCTGTGGTTTACACAGAAATTAAGTTATCTCATTTTGAGTTTGGTGTTGCGTATCTACTGGTGCCACCCTATGTTTCTGTAGTAGCATTGGACTCTTCCTATGAGTTGACATCACAGTATATTTTACCCATAAAAATTAAAAAGGCTGTAAGATTTTACAAGATTCAAATCATAATGGTGATAGGCGGTGATGATATAGCTTAGCATCTATGCAGCACTAATTCTCAAAGAACACAATATTCTCTAGTTATAATAATAATTGTCATTGTACATCATGTATACAATGAAATTGGTTTAGCCTCTACTGGTGCAATCCATAACAGAAAATACAAGACAACATGAATAGTATAGAGAATAATCTTTGATTCATATATTCTGTTCTCTTGTTAGATGAAACAACATTCGAAGCAGGAGTCAAAGTCCAGATCCACAGTCAGTCTGAGCCACCATTTGTTCAAGAACTTGGGTTTGGTGTGGCACCTGGTTTCCAGACTTTTGTAGCCATGCAAGAACAAAGGGTAAGTTATTTTTCTCAGATAGGTTAGGTACCTGCCTGCTTCACTTCTAAGGCAGAAGAAAAGCTTCCTTGGTTGAATGTTTTGATGACAATCTTAACAAAAGCAGAGTGATCTTGAGATTGGATCTCATCTGTTGACTTTTGAGAATGGGTTGAGAATTATGATGAAGATAAAAAACAGATTGTATCTATAGAAGAAACCTGAATTGGATTTATAATAGTTTAATTTATACTTCTAAGAATCCTGACAATTGTTATTTTATAAGAATTCCCAGAATTCTGTGGCCTGATTCATTCTGAATCATACATAGAATGAACTGTGTAAATAGATTTCCAATAAAGAGGTTTCTTCATGTGAGGTTTAAACTGAATGCCAGTCTGCCTTGTGCAGTTTATATGAATGTGAGATTACCATTGTAAAAATATCACAAAAGAAACACTATTCTGAAATACTTCTGGTCTGGCATTGTTGCATAACTTAAAGCTTTTTCAAATGTAAGCATAGAAGTAGCCTTACTTGAAATCAAGGAGAAGCCAAGGTTTTGCCAGCACATTGATTAATTGACTCTTTCAGCAGAGCTTGTCCTTATTTTTATTTGCTTATAAATAAATGCACAGCAATAGCATTTTCATGTTTTTGCCCATCAGACGTGGTTCTAGATCATATATAAGAAAAGTAACTGTGCACACATAAATGCGGTTTTGTCAGGTATTGTTGAAACAAGGGAATGGCAGGTGTCTATAATGTCTTCTAAAAAGACATTTTGTGGGATTGGTACATGTTTAGTCCACACTATAGTATTATGGAAGTAATTACTGAAGCTGCAGAACCTTTCTTTCCTTTGCAGGTTATTATGCTGCCAAAGGTAGCATGTTGGGGAAGATGAAATATTCCCTGAAACAACCATTTCTGCCAATTTGGCCATAAAAATTAAAGACGCTTCAATTAAGCAAAAAGGTTGGAGATGCGATACTGGGTAGGAAGGCAGAAGTAGACCTTTGAGATTCATTTTGTGAAATGTTCAGGCAATATGGAAAGAGAGAAAGACCATCCAAATAAGAGAAAAATATCTGAGGCTGGTTTTATAAAAAGAGAATAAGGATTCCCATTATACATTCTGTGACTTGGGAGCCATATGTGGTATATTGGTTATAATAACAGAGAATAGACTGTTGGTGAATTGAGAGGCAACAGCTGATGCAGGCAAAGAGAGTATTAGATAGAAGTCAGCTGGCAAGAGAAACAGGCAATAGTAGAAGGATTGTTGTGGAATGGATGTGCGAAAACTCTTGGATGGCTGTCCCAAAACATTACTCTCTAGAAACTAAAGCAGTAAAGACTTTTCATCTAAAGCATGAGGAAGCAAACTGGTGTCTTTCCAATCTTTGGTAATCAGTTCCCACTATCCCCAAATCAGCCTGACCAACAGAAGAAGATTGTGAGAATGGTAGGCCCAGATATATGTGTGGTGGTCCACCAGCAGCCTGTGGAGCTGGTAGCAGAGTCAGACAGTGAGGAGGCTGGGGAGGAACATGGGGCAGTCCTGGAGTCTGGGGAAGGCTCGGACAAAGGCTCTGCATCAGAAGCAGAGATGGGGCCAGGGCCATCTGCGAGTTATGTGCAGACTCCAGAGCCTCCAGTGTCGGACATCAGAGAGGCAGGGGAACAGAAGGAGCCTGTTCCTAGTGCACACATGCACAGAGCTACCAGAAGGCAAGAGCAGCTAAAACAAAAGGGACAACTCGGGCGTAAGGCTAGGAGATGATTGGCCCCTCCCATAAGGCTTAAAAGAGAAGCAAAGACAGTTGGGCTTTGCAGGAAAGCAACATTGTTAACTCTGTTTCATGTCAGCATCTCTTGTTTGATTCTGAACTCTGTGGGGCTTTGCCAAGTAAGGTCTTTGGCAGCGTGTCAAAGAAGATAAAGGTTGATGATTATCCTGAAGGACTTCTTCCAAAGGACTTTTTAAAAAAAAACTAATTGGGACTCAGCTGGGAATGGAAGTAATTCTCAACTGTTACAATAAAAGAGGTTTTGGGGACTATTTCATGTGATTTAATGACTCAGGAAGCCTAGGTCACAACAATATGAAGAGAAACTGGTTGTCTTCTCTGGTCTGTGCCAACCAACATTCCCAGTCTGTTGCTGCTTTCTATAAGCATTGCACTATGTTTCACATTATCCCAGTAGAAATAACAGCTATTGAATATATGACTGAAGTAACATTTTGATCATCATGAGAGAATTCGGCAATATAAGGTGGAAGGAATGTGACACAATAAGTTTTGGCTGCAGCAGATGGGGGAATTTAGATTTAACTTAAGATAAAACATACCTTGCGTTGGTACCATTTCAGAAGACTTTGGCTATCATCTTTATTTTTTGAGAGATAAACATTTCCCATAGAAGATAAATCTTAAACAGGAAGCCAAATATCTTCACTAAGGAATTCCCATGTAGCCTAGCTTTCTGTATTGACTCATCAGAATTTTCAAGTTAATTCACTTAAAATTATCTATCAGGGCTTATTGTATTCCATATTGTATTCCTATATGAGCAAAACCACTTATCTCCTCGGGTTTTGATGGCAGTTGGGACCAGGATTGCCATCACTAATCAGAAAGTGACATTATGCATTGTCCCAGCACATTCAGAGATCTTTCTCTCTTACCCAACACAGCTGATTCCTTCACAATCTTTATAGAAAAAAACTCTCATTATTTATTTTATTGAAATAATTCATATTCACCCTTTTATAAATGATGTTCTCAGTCTTGTGGGATAGCTAAACATTACATAGAAATACATATCTGATAAAATTCCGATCCCTTGGCTATGTATTAGATCCATCCTTTTTCTTGTTTTTTTGGCAGTCATTTCCAATCTATTATTTTCCAAATAATTATCTGCAAGTTCCTCCCCATAACGTTGAAGGAGTATATGACCCTTGACTTTTGCTGAATACTGAAATAAGAGCAAGAAATAATTGTTCTTTAACGAGACATCATATCAGATCACACAAGTAGAATTGCTTCTCCATTTCAGCCTGCCCACGACTCCCTTTTGTCCATCTGCTCTCATTGTCTGTTGAGCTTAGCACTTGCATCTGATTTCTCTCCCTTCTTTTCTTTTGCAAAAACTATCAAATAGGAACTGATACATTTCTTAAAGTACTCCCTTCATTTCTTCTTTAAGATTATTTCATGTTGCTTGTTAACCAAATTGACTTTGTTAGACAGATGGAAATGACTAGTTCATGTTGATGATAGAATCGAAGTTCTTCCATGTGGAAACCAGGCATTTGAATATTTTTTCTTTTTTTCAGAGTATCTCTGTACAGATACATAATATATAAAGATCATGTCCATATTAATTTTTAATATGATTTTTTTCACATGGCAGAGAAAATTTCACTTTTTAAATTATTATAATTATTCAGTTGGATAGCTGGGGAATTCTGAGAGTTGAAATCCTCACATCTTAAGGTTGCCAAGTTTGATAAATACTGATACAACTAAATCCTGATAAATGTG
Organism: Grayia smithii; assembly: GCA_032468115.1. NCBI lineage: Eukaryota > Metazoa > Chordata > Lepidosauria > Squamata > Grayiidae > Grayia > Grayia smithii. The sequence continues at coordinate 19,571 of JANHFM010004482.1, forward strand.
AATTACAAAGATGCCTATCTATTTTCCTTTGACCAGAGTCTAGTAGATTTTTGGAATACAACTTCAATTATCAAATTGGAATTCCCAAAATTCTTTTAGTCTATTTCCAATTAAGGGATAGAAACTTTAAGTCTTTTTACTTGATTGCTGCAAAGCTGTTGAAGTAATATATATTGATGGTAACCACTGTAATCCTTTTGATTGGAAGGGTGGGGGGAGAGACTAAAGTATTTTAAAGGGAGAGAGACCACAATTATATTACAGGTGTAATCTATGCTTATCATACCAAAACAGTTTGGGGGTTCTAAGATACCAAGCAAATTGGTATATCTTACTATTATTGTTTCAGTAAATAAGCCTCATTTGGCACCAGTGACAACGTATGATTTCTTAAGAAGGAAAAGAAGATTGAAGAAACAGAACTGTCTGGCTCTGACCTCTTTTACTTGGGCCAAGCAAGTGGCCACCAAGGAAATTAAGCTTCTAATCTTGCCCAACTGTGCTTGTTTAAGAGTGGGTAATTAGAAACACTTCAGAAATAATCTTGATTATATGAGCCAGAACATGAAAGGTATTCAGTCCATTGATCAGTGTACAATGGTGAAAGCAAAAGCACAATTGGTGGACTGAGCATTGCTAGCCAGCAGCAAGAAAACAAAAATAATCTGCCTTGGAGACTGTAGGAATTGAACTATGGACTTTCAATAAATCTACACAGTTCTGAAGAAAGAAAAATGTGTACTTAAATTAGTCTGATCCAAATAAATAATATTCTTCCCATTGGTGGGATTCAAATAATTTAACAACCGGTTCTCTGCTCTAGTGATTTCTTCCAACAACCAGTTCACCAAACTGCTCATAAAGTAAACAACCAGTTCTCCTGAAGTGGTGCAAACTGGCTGAATCCCACCATTGATTCTTCCTCTATCCCATTTTCTCTTCCAGAAGTTTTGATAGCAAAGAAAAATATCTCTGGATCAGTCTGAACCAGTGTTTCTCAACTTGACAACTTTAAGATGTGAAGACTTCAGATGGAAATTCTGGGAGTTGAAGTCCACATACCTTCATATTGTCAAGTTTTCTAAACACTAGGAACCTCACTTTTCACTCTCACTAGTTAAATATTTTATGTACACTACATTTTAGGTTCTAGTTCCAGTTTCACTGCAGGTTTCAAATGTGGCCCTGACAAACATTCTCCCAGAGCAAAGCGAGCTTTTCTTTTTGCCATTTCAAAGGCATCAAAGGCACAACCAGGAAGGCCCAATTAAGTATCCAAGCTATGCCTTTCCTGCAGACATTAGGCCAGCTCAAGGGCCATGTGACTTCAACTCAGGGCTGGCTTCCTGAGAAACATTGAAATTAAATATGTATTTATTCCATCGTTGCCAAGCTCATCCTCTACATTGCAGCACACTTTAAACAACTTCAAAGATTTGCACAGCAGCCAGTCTGGAACAGATGCCAGGTCATCAGGGTTGACGAATATTTATTCTCCAGTATCATAGTCTCTGCAGCATATGGGTGTTGCTCTCCTCTCCAGATGACTAAATGGTGGCAGATGCTGTGCTATTATCTCGATAGAAGAATGTAAATGAGGCACTTGAAGCAGGGAGGCCCTCCAGTGGCATTTTGCCCCTGTCACAAAAAGAAACTGATAATTCTGTCCTTTAGTCTAGAAAAACCTCTCTGATGCTATATCAGGCTTCCCTCAGTATTGTTTTTGCAACCATTTGGTGAGGGATTCCAGATGCAACTTCTTTGGCACAGAGTTTGTTTCTTCACCTTTCTGGATTTTAAAGTTGAGGGCGAACACTCACATTTCTTCAGCTGAAATTATTGTTAATATTTATGCCAGCATCACATTCTCCAGCACACTTCCTGAGGACTCCTTGTATGGGTAATTTCCTCAGCTTAGCTGGAGAACTGAGTGCCAATTTTAAATTCTAGCCACACCTTCTCTGCACTCCAACTGCCAGTTCGTTTCACGCAGTTGAGTTGAGGAGAATGTGTGCTATTTGGCTTATACAGTAGGATTCCTTTATTTCTATTTCTTTCTTCCTTTTAACCTTTTTTTCTTGCTGACTTGTCTTTTATGTTATCTGGATAACCGGCTCTGGGGCTCCAGTCCGGTTCCAGTTCTGTTTGTGTGTTAACGGGGTGATTGTTTTTTCGTGTTGGGTTAGTGCAGGCTCCCTTTTTTCCTTTTATTAGTGGAGCGGAGGCTTTTTTGGTTTTTGTTTTTCTTTCCTTGGCACTTTCCCTATCCCTGTAACAGCCGCCTGGTGTGCGAGTGAGCTCCCCCAGCCTCGCTGGCATAGCTGCCGCCACCGCTGCCTCCTTAATTCACTACCAATAATTTCTTTCCTGTAAGCAGTATAGAATACAAAAGTAGGTAAAACAAAGATAAACAAAATACTTAAACATGGAAATCATGTAAAAACAAGGCAGATTTGCTAAATACTGGCTTACAGAAGTTCAGCTTTAAAGCTATCAGTGGTGTTTGTCTCCCAACCCCCAACCACAGTAGAAATGTTTCTCAAGATCTGGAACAACCATAGAGAATGTTGGCTTCAATAGCCATTAAATGGATTAACAGAGCTGCAACTGGAGTTCCTCATGAATTTAGTGGTAGTCTCCCTGGTGATTTGGATATTTACCATTTAAGACTTAATAGTATGTTATATTTTTATGAAAATAAATACTGGATAGCAACTTTTTCAAAAGTTTTGCTTCCTGAAAAACTTTTGGTGATTATGATAGACCCCTTCAAACTGAACACAAATATAATTTCAGAATGGCTATATAATGTAGGAATTGTGAGAAATATGAAATTAACTTTTAATGACCCTAATGAATTAAATAATGTTTCCAACATATTGAATGAGTTCAACAGAACTACAAGTGTTTTGTTGTTGATTTTTTGTTTGTATTCAATATCTGATGCATTTTGTTGAAATGTCCAACAACAGTCAGCCAGCATTGATGGATTCCATTTGTCCCGATACTGTTTTTTCATTGTGGTAATATCCTGGTGAAACCTTTCACCATGTTTGTTACTGACTGCAACTAGATTTTCAGGGGGAAAAGCTCCTGTGTGGATGCAGAAAACGAATCTTCACTGACATGTTGCATTTCATGGTTCTATATGCTCTAAGACGTTTGTCAACTAGTTGAATGCAATTTGGTGCTCTGTAGTTGCCAAGAAATTTCTCAACAACATTCTTAAATGCTTTCCAAGCAATTTTCTCTGGCCCCACTAACAAATCTTCAAACCACTTCTCATTGATGATGTATCTGATCTGTGGATCAACAAAAATGCCTTTCTTAATTTTGGCATCAGTTATTCTTGGAAACATCTGTCTGGAAAAAAAACCAAAAATGTTGACCTTCCTTGTTCATCACTTTCATAAAAAATTGTATCAGTCTGAATTTTATATGAAGCAGTGGCAAAAATATCTTTGTCAGATCAGCAAGTGATTAATGTGCCATGTTTTTCTGTCTTGAACCAAATTCTTTCAGAGTAGCTATTTCTTTTTATTGTATTGCAACTGTCTTGCATAGCTGTTCCATTTGCATATATAACAACAGTACTTGGTATATCCAAGTTGCATTCCAAGCAGAAGAGCCACTATCTTTAGATCTCCCTAAGTATTTCAGTTGAACTTGGTGTATTGTATGTGCTTCAACAATAGTTCCATGTTTTCATATGTTTCTTTCATTTGTGCAGCATAGCCAACTATGGCTTTCCCAAGAGTAATGTATGGTTGTGAGACTTGAATCATAAGGAAGACTTAGTATCAGAGAATTGATGCTTTCAAATTGTTCTAGTAGAGAAGACTCTTGAGAGTCCCTTGGACTGCAAGGAGTTCAAATCAGTCAATCCTAAAAAAAAAACAAATCCTAACTACTGAAGCTGAAGTGCAAATGCTCTGGCTATCTAATGAGAAGAGAGGACTCATTGAAAAAGACCCTGATGTTAGGAAAGATTGAAGCAGTAGGAGAAGGGGACAGCAGAAGATGAGATGGTTAGATGGTATCATCAATGCAATGAACATGAATTTGGGCCACTCTGGGAGGTAGTGGAGGATAGGTGAGCCTATCATACTTATGGTCCATCAGGGAGCTAGGGAGGATCTCCTACAGGGTAGAGCTGAGCACTTTGTCCAGTTCCTGCATGACAAAATCGCCCGGATCCAGAGTGACCTAGACTCCGACCTTGCAGAATCTGGGGAAGAGGCCAGTGCTGGTCTTGTTGATAGCATCTGGGTTGAGTTTGACCCTGTTTCTCTGGATGAAGTGGACAGGATTGTGGGTAGACTGGGGGC
>JANHFM010004482.1:39494-51945 GCA_032468115.1 Grayia smithii
CCCCCCGTCCCCCCATTTTCAGTTGACTGCAAAATTGCAGGCATGGCAACATTTCACCTTGACAGCTCACAGGGGGGTTTTAAATGTCACAGAGGAATGGAAGCAAAGCATGTAGAAAGCTTTTGGAAAATTTTAATGCTTACTGTTTATTATACAATTTATTTTATTTCCTTTTTGCATGGACAGTGGCTATACGAGTGTGAGGGGGATTGTTGCTCAGTGCATTAGATACCAATAGCACAATATTCTTTGGAGTCTCCCCTTGAAGGGAAAAGGTGAAACCTGATTAGCTCCTGATGTTCCCTGTATGTTGCCGGCTTTTGAGATTTTGAGACAGTTTTGGATTAGAGGAGGTAGAAACGTTAGCAATATGGAAATGGGTGAGGAGTAAAGGAACAGTTAAAATTAAACTTTTTAAATCAAGTCCCTGAACTCCAATAGCTATTTAATTCCACCTCCAATTCCAAAATGAGGCTTTTCTTACTATCTTCAATTACCGTAACTGAACTCATAATCAACAAAATAAATGCTGCAGATCGGAAGTGTGCCCACATGATTTAAAATGACCACTTTATCTTATTGCTTCACAAACAGTTATTTCAAAATAATTTTATTAGCCTATTCGTTAGAAGTCTGCCTTATTCAAAAGATTTGACTTTCACTGGGAAGGCATCTTATTGTTGGTTGTTTTGTTTGTTTTAAGTGCATCCTAAAGGAAAAAGAGATGCATATGTCTCTTTGGTAGGCTACCAAATCTGGTGTGCAAAACTCCAGATAATTATCAGATGTCCAAAATTTTAACTATTTGCTGCCATTATTGGTTGTCTGGATTTTTACAGCCCAGATGCAATATTCCTGCTCCTTTCCCTCCTCTTCTAACAACCTGATTTGTTATAGGCAGGGCTTTAGCAATCTTACAGTTGTCATCATTGCAAGAAAGAAATTAAGAATACCTTAAAAGGTAAATGTAAAGGTTTCCCCTGCCAGTCGTGTCTGACTCTAAGGGGCGGTGCTCATCTCCGACGATACACAGCCAAGGAGCCAGCATTGTCCGAAGACGCTTCTGTGGTCATGTGGCCAGCATGACTATGTGCCGAAGGTACACAGAACACTGTTACTTTCCCACCAAAGTGGTACCTATTTATCTACTTGCATTTACAAGCTTTTGAACTGCTAGGTTGGCAGGAGCTGGGGCCAGTAATGGAAGCTCACTCTGTCACACAGTACTTGGTCTCAAACTGCCAATCTTCCGGTCAACAAGCCCAACGTCTTAACCGCTTGGCCACCGTGCCCCTCTAAGCATATCTTATCAGCTACAAAGAGTGATTCTTTTTATGCAACAAAAACAGTGAAATTGGATATTGTAATTTTGTGTATGTCTTATCTGAGAGTAAGTTCTATTGAACTTAGCAGAATTCATTTATGAGGAAACAATTGCAACATAATTCAATCTTTATTTGGGAGTGTTTTTAATTGGGTTTAAGAAGGCATGTGACTTTAGTCTTTGAAATCCTAAAAAAAATTGCTTTTCAAAATTTTACACTCTCTCCCTCCCCCCAATCAATCCTATTTTAAATTTCAAAGTGTAATTGTTTCCAATATCAAGCTTCACAGATATTTGTCTTCATTTGTGTGCGTGCGTGTGTGTGTGTCTACATGCATGTGCATGTGCATAGGTGTATATAAACCTAGCCCAAATTAAATTCTTTCACATTCCATTGATTTTAATGAGATAAATTAAAGAAGTGTTGTAACTCCCATACCAATATGAACAAGATTTAAACATTTTAAATGCATGCGTTCATGCATTTTTGCTCAAATATATGTTGTGTCATTAATAAGCCGTGTCCGTACAAATACAGAATGTGATTCCCTCAGCCATCAAAACCCTTTCTGAATTTTTCCTTGGGGCTTTCAGGATTCACCATTTGAAAATGGTAGGTTGAAACACACTTATATTTTGAGAACCGTCATGTTTAGGCTATTTATTAGGACAAGTCAGAATTTGTAGAATAGTGTTTACATTCTCCATAAAATTTAACAATCAAGACAGTAAGCAAATAAATCCTGGCTGGAATGTGGGGAGGAGCAGCTGGTGTTGAAGCCATCAGGTCTAAATTTTATCACAACTTGAGAAAAATATGAGAGGAGTAGCTTAATATAAATGGGAAATCAGCTCTATTTATATCCTTAAAATGCCTATCTTTTTGGCCTTTTGTAGTAGGATATTAAAACCCCATATAGTGGTTTTAATAATACCTTGCATTTATGCAACATAGCAAAGCTCCTACAATATTGCATCTCTGAAAACTATGCCAATACTGTTATCTTGGAGGTAGACAGCTAAGGCCAAAAGAGGAATGACTGGTTAAAACTATTTAGTGGGTTCTTAATTGAGGTAAGATTTCAAGAATGGACTTGTCCACTTATTCTCCTTTGCTCGTCTTCCTTTTTCTGTTCACAGAGCACGTGTGAGCCCTTGTCAAACCACTCTGATCCCACAAGCCACACTGTGACAGTCCCACTGCAGACAACACTTGGCACGTTGGAAGAAATTGCGTGCTGACAATGCTTCCTCAGCACTATGGAAGGCAGAACCTACAAAAGCCAGGGAATCCTACTCAGGCTCACTAACAGGGTGGGGGAACCACTGAGGAATTCGCTATGCATCCAATTGTTCTCTTTCTCTCTTCTTGTCAAAATCAGTGAAAGATTTCATGGACTCAGTTGCATCAGCCTGTCCTACCAGGATGAGTGGAGGAGAGTGTAGGAAGGGGCAAGATTTATCTCCACCAGCGGACAACACATCTCAGTTTCTGAACTGGAGAAGTGTGATGACCAAGAAACCATTTTTTCATAGACAGCCTACAAGTTATACAAAAGAAGCCTGCATGCCAGTCCTTTTGATGGCAGTCTCTTTTTCCTTACAAGCCATGTCTCCATCCAACAACTGCTTCCTTTTTCTTTCTTTTTTTCTTTTGCCACAACAAAAGTGGAGGTCATGGCACAGACTTTCCTGCTCAAGAATTTACCATTATTAAACAACATCACTGCAGAGTTAGAAACAAGCAATGGTCCATTTTTGAGGGTCACCATTCTTTTTTGTTGTATGCTAAATGTGACAGAGTTTCAAAAGTTCTGGTCAAATCATTGGGTGAGCCAGATCTTTGATGACCAAGGTGAGCATGCTCAAATAGAATGGCTCACTTTATGTATCATTATAGACCACTTCTTAAATGCAGACACTCACAAACGCACCAGCCCCATTGACACTAGTTAGCCATACAGCTACTGTCTTGTCTAGATTGGCGTGTAATGCAACATATATGTGTCCCAGGATTGGGGGAGGTGGGGTCCAGTTACCTTTTTGACTTGCCCTGCTTCCTCATTCTTAACAGCACTATTAAAGGTGATCTTGTGGAAGGGGATAAACTGTCATTTCTGCTTATTCCACCTCTGTGGATGTTTTACTACAACTTGGGAACTATCAGCATTAAAAAGAGTTTAAAACCAATATATGTCCTTTTAGGCTATTTATAAACAATGTTTTAGCAGTTTCCAGAGTGATAACTGGTGGATTGTATAAGTCATATTGCAGACCATTGACTGGGCCCAAATCTTTGGTTTGCACAATACATGTAAAATAATCACATACATTCATACAACATATTAAGTCACATCATGGATGGCTAGTTTACAGTTCAGGGTATGATGTGCCCAATCAGTCTGTTAAAGTAAACCACACAATTTTTATGGACTATATTTTATAATACCTCCACAATATTATCTTGAGATAGATTATATATACATTTCTAGAATGAGTAGTTGGTAAGGCTAAATGGAAACTAAATGCAGAAGATTCAAGCAATTATAATTATAGGGGGTAGTTATTTGTACATTTGTCTTCTGTGTAGAAATTGTGTATCCTATGCAGAATGTAGTAAAATAGCACATTTAAACAATGGCATAGGTGACATCGGAAGCTAAGTAATAGATCATTCATGTTATGAATGATGCTATTAAGTTCTGTAATGCTCATCCTAAAATAAATAGTGAGACTCTGTGCTTACATATATTTATCAACTGTTCAATGAAATATGTAGTATCTTTGCCACTCGACAGACTGTAAATGTAAATGACCTAAACAAGAGTGCAGTTATCATTGTCTGCATCTTCTGCATTTTATTTTCTTCCAACCAGTGTTTTCTATTTCCACTGATGCCTTCAGTTAAATATGTGCATATTTGAATCTCACAATATACTGTAGGTATCTAATGAAACAGACTTACTCTGCAAAATCTAATGTCACATTGTTTTAGCATTTTGGTTGCTTTTTGTCCATATTTTTTTTTCTGAGCAGTCCTGCAGCCAGACACAATGAAGTTACTGCTAACTAATGGCATCTTCCTGGCTGTGTGAGAATCCACTACACCCACCCATGTGGATGTTATTATATTTATAAGTTTCAGCAGAATCTATACCGAAGCACCTTCTATGTAGTACAAAGCCCCCTAATGACTGCTCGATGAGCATATGATCAGTAGACAGTGTTAATATCCACATTGAGTCTAATCTACTTGAAATGCTAATAATTTCCAAGGGAGAATGAAACTATCATGCTTATGATGATCTCACTGAGAGCAGTTGCAAAACAACTTCACTAGAAGTGTAGGTGTGGCCACAAGCCAGAGGTAAATTCTTATTCCGGTCAGAGACAGAACATGGCTTTGGCTCTGAAGGAATCTATTAACTATGATATATGCTACTTTATTGCAAGAGCGGTGAACATTTATCTATGGGATGGAGAAGGGACTGGGAAGCGAAAAGAAAGCCAATGCTGAGACGTGTGTGACTTCATCATGTACTGTAAATACTGTGAATGACATTCTGGGGTCAGGCGTCAAGATAGATACATATAGGTAATGGTGGCATTTGCATAACAATGCATCCCTTTTCAATCATGTTTTCCTACAAATATTGCTGTCTCTGCTTTTAAGAGTCCCACGGGAACATCACTTTTAAACACAGAAATTACATCATCTAATCTTCAAATTTATGAGCTGAGGATGGAGCCATATATCTTGTAACCAGGCAAAATTGTATTGGGGGGGGGGGGTGTTACAAGAAGCAATACATTGTTTTTAGTTTTATATCTGGCACATTATTCACCTTTTTTGTTGACAATCTCTGGTTCAAGCCTTTGCCCTAATTCACTACAAAACAAAACAAAATGGTGTCAGTGGCAAGAATGGTCCCTCCTAATGAAAGGGTCCATGAGTGCTTTTGGGTCATAAAAGGGCAAGAGGCATACGGTGTGGGGCAGCAAGATCAAGATGCCTTCCTGCTGCCACCTTCCCTCTGGTGCAGTTTCTCAACTTTGGCATCTTTAAGACTTCAATTCACAAAATCCCATACTGTTCTGGTGCTTTGCCTATGACAGTTTCATAAGTGGATCTTACCAACTAATCAAAGGATAATCTGGTTAGTTTTACAGTACTTATATAAATTTCTAAGGATTTTCTGTGCAAAAGTCTCCTGGCAGTTCCCTACTCTGTCTCCCTCTCCTGCCTTCATCCCTTTCTCTTTCTTTCTCTCTTTCTCTCTCTCTCTCTCTCTCTCTTTTTCTCTCAGGCATAAGCATTCCAGTCAAACAAATGAAAAGCTGAGGATAGGCACTGCTGTGAGATGCTACATCCAATTCCAAGCCAATTAGCAGGGTTTTGTTTTCATTCTACCACAGCTCTATCCAACAATAACAACAGCAAAATCTAAAGTCAGATTTCAGTGCAGCTGTCAGAAGAATTCAGCTACGTCCATTTATCTTCATTGTCTTTACATTACAGACTGAGCACGGGGGGGGACTGGCCACCTCCCTGTGTTGAACCCAGGTAATATATTAACAGATAATTGGGTCTAAAATGCCATCTTCTTATGACTTAAAAATCAAGAAAGAAAGAATTTGTTCTGTTTCCAAAGAGCTTTCTTCATAGATTTAACTCCATTTCAAGAAAGTGGGTCATTTATTCAGTGAACAGTTCAACTAGGCTTTAGAAAAATGCCAAGGAAAACATAAAGAGGGGTTTGCAAAATTGGTAACTATGAATTTGATCTACAAAACATTCCTGTCCAGCTGCAGAGATGCCAATACTTTTGTAATGTAACTTTTAAGGAAGTAACATCCTAAGCAAGGGGAGGAAACATTTCAGACAACTTCAGTTCCCAGATATTTGAAGTATCTTCTAATTATAAGTTCCTCAAGATGTAAGAGAGATGAAATCCCATCTCCTAGCCCTTACTTTGCTTTTACATTGGACCCTCCTTTGGGACGTATATGGAAGCAAGCAGAGTGCTCAGTGCTAGCAGGCTGGTTTTTCTCTTCTAAAACTGGAGCAACAGGTATGTGAAAGGGCTTCTAAGGATGGATCCCACCCCATTCTCATACTTGGAACTCAACAAAACAGGGTTGAGAACATTCTGACTACAAGTGTATATCAAGGTTCTAGAGTAAAAATGAGATGGTCTTACCACACAATTTTCATATCCAAACTAAAGCTTGTATGTCTATGGAGATTCTTGGTCATCCAGGTCATGGTTGTCTCAAAGGTGCATTTTCAAAAGGCAACTGGACTATGTTTTTTTCCTCAAGGAAATTGTCTTTTGAAAACACACCTTTGAGTAAAACTTCTATGGCACTTTTCTGGGGGCCATTTGATGAATTCCTATTACCCACATGTTGCTGTGACACTTATTTAAATAAATGATATATTGCTAGATAATAACCTCTTTGTCACATTCTGACTATCTTTCCACAATGAATTAAAAGTTCAGGTTTTTATTCCACTAATTTTATGCACTTCAGCAAGGGCCTCATTATGTGGATGTTGCTATTATTCATATGGTGCAAGCAAAAAATGATAGTATTTTACTGCCCATTCCAGGAACAGATCATTGATGGAAAGCCACTCCTTTACTGTAATTAGGCCCTTGTTAGTTCAGGCAATCTAGAATTTCATGCAGGTAGATCAATGACTAATACAGCACAAAAGAGTAATAGGGAGAAAGACATCTTTCGGCTGCATCTGTCATACGATGCAGGTGAGCTATTGGAGGAAGGAAGATCTTGTACCTCACAGTTGGGGGCAATTTTTTCTGATTCCATAAGTAAAATGGGGAGGTACACCCAACATAGTCTGATGAAATGGATATTTTTTTTTAAATCAATTTTAAAGCCTGTGAGAATTAAAAACTCAAGGCTGACTGTTAAAGTTTCCTGCATGCTCTTTTTACTGGATTGTTTATTTAGACATACATATGCCTAATTATCCATTTGGGTAGGATATAAAGGTTGTGGGATAGGCAGAATTCTCCAAGTCTCTACCAATTTATTGTATCTTTAATTACATATTTATTGCAGACTATTTATTTATAAGGTTGAAGGTAAGGCTTGCTCATTTCTATGTCCTATGGGGAGACTGGAGCAGCAAATTTAATGCCAGGCGAACAAGTTTACAACTTAGCTATTATGTTTCTCTCAGGCCAATCTGTCTATTTGAATATTACATTGTAATATTTGGCAAGTGGTGCAAATATGAGTCTTCTGAAAACCTTGGCGTGCAATTCCTCTTTATTTATTAAATTTCTATACTGCCCATCTCACTTAAATGACTTTGTCATTTCCTGTTAGGACTTCAGTCTTTGTTCCAAAAAGTTGCTTTGTGTAAATATAACACTACAATTCTTTAACATAGCAGCTTCTTTTCTTGGGGTACATTGCAGGTGCAGAGGTGATTTTAGAAGACAGATGTGTCTGGTTCAAACTGCAGGCAGGCACTAGGTTTGCACTTCCACATATCCCAAAGCCAATCTGATTCACCACACAGTCCTGTTACTTATCAGACATTTCTTATTCTAGTAAATATTTAGTTTCCTTTGACATCAGATCCCTTACAGAATTCTCCAAACCAGGTTCTTGAATTACCAACCCAGGATAAAGTCCCCACCACATCATTGAACTCCAAGATCATGCTTTATCATTGAAGCACTCCTCACTAGTCCCAGCAATTCTTAAAATGTCATGTGAATGATTCCCCTACCCTTGATTCAGACTCATTAAAAAGGCCATTTGTTTCATGCAACCAATTTAAACTCCCAATATGAAATCATCTCTGTCCCACTATTCTTGGAAAGTAAATTAGAAAAATATAAAACACCGTGATTAGAGATGCCCAAATGTTTAATCAAATAATGAGTTTTTAAGTGAAGAATGGGGAAAATAGAAATAGGCAGGCAGTTCTTTCATAGACATGTATCGCCCCCTAAAGGAACTGGTGTCACCTTCAAAATCATACAGCAGAAAAGCTCATGAGTTTGGGGTTTGTTTTGTTTTTTTGCTTTACTTGCTTTACCACCATCCTCTTAACCCCAAACATTTCTATGATGCATGGCTTGCTTTAAAAACCATGTAGACATACTCTTGTTGAATACTACAAACTGCTGATGGGAAAAAAAATAAAGAAATCAAAATCATTTAAGACAAAGCAGAGGCAAAATGAACAACAATGCCGTTTTCTATTGCTCTTGCTTTGTCTTTTGGAGAAGGAAGCTGCAATGCCAGCCCTACCCTTGGGCCATCTGGTCGCAAATGCTGGTGAGGCAGGGTTTGCAGAAGTTGTTCACCACTATCCCAATATAAACGAGTAGACTGCATGTAAAATACTTCAGGATTAAATTCAGTAAAAGTAAAAAGAGGGAGAGAGAAAATCGTAATAAGCATAGATAATGATATTGTAATTTGCAGGAAATATTTATATTGATTATTACAGATCTTTTGGTTTGGAGAATTAGTTATTTCGAGAAGAAGTATTACAAAACAGTGGGAGCTCTCTGCTGTTCTGTTGAATTAGAAACAAAATATTCCTCTTAAGATAACTCACTGCATATTTGATGCAACTATGTATCTTAACATGATCATTGTGGTTTTAAGTTGATCTGTGTCAGTGGCTCTCAGACAGCAATGCAATCAATCAAAACAATAAAAAGGTGAACCCTCCTTTAAATCGAGTTTAACTCTTATTGGCTGTGCAGTCATACGGATGAGGTTTGCTCAGAAACAATGTAGAAATGGTTTATTAATCTAGTTTACAATCATAGACTTTTCTTTGGGCCATCCAGCCCCAAAAATGCAACAAGAATAGCATCTGACTTCAAAATAACAAATCCAGCATCCATAGTGAATTAAAGAGATGTGGCACCATTTTTTCCTGACAATACCATATGCAATGGTAAATTATGGACTAAGGAACACATTGTCCACCTGTTCTGCTCTCTCAAGGTGGTACCTGAAGGGACTGTTTCATCTCAGGGAGGCCCTTTTTATTCATTTTCATACCTGATTTCTTATAAAACTGCATTTTCTCCAGCTGAGCTAAGAGATCTGTCAAACAGGCTTTGGATTTAGGAAAAAGCTGTGAGGTCCAACTAATCTGTTCACTTCTTTGTGACACTGATGAATAGGACCCTGTAAACTGAGCGAAGTAGCACTGGGACTGGATTAATCTTCTGTCCCTTTTCAACACTAGGATCCATCGCTATTTCAACATATTCAAGGACATTTTTCTTTATCTCTGGAGAAAATTTTGTTTTCAGGAAAGACAAAGTAACTCTCCAGCTACGTTATGAGCCATATGCAAGAATTGTAATTCTGGGGGACAGGATTGAATTAATCAACACTACAGAGATCTATTCCTGTTAAGATTTTTTTTCTTTTGAAACATGTGCAAGGCAAATCCATACACATTTCTTTGGCAATAAAAAGAATGAAAGAATGAGAATGTTGATTATGATTCTTAGTATTCAACAGTGGGCATATATGATGGAAATTGGACTTTATTAACATCTTGCATGCTGCAGATTTCCTGCCTCTGCAACATCTGTGATTCTCCAGCTGGAGTCCCAAGAGTTTGCCTTACAATAACCATCCACTACCAGAATACAATATGTCAAAAAGAGCCTTTTCATTGTTTGTAAGCTGGGAGTTTGCCAGCAATGTTTGGAGGAAAAAATTGTTTGGTTTCTGTTATTTAGATCAATTCAGTAGCCCTCTATGGGCAAAAGGGATGCTACAGAAGTGATGGGAAGCAAATACAGGTAGTCCTCAACTTACAATTACAATTGCAACCAGAATTTCTGTTGCTAAGTAAGTGGTTGTTAAGTGACTGTGTCTGATTTTATAACTGTTTACCATGGTTGTTAAGTGAATCAAGGCAGTTGTTGAGTGACTCACAGACCCTTTAAGTGAATCCAACTTCTAAGTTTGTTTGTGGAAAACTGACTGAGATGGTCACAAGTGATGATTAAGTGACCCCAAGACACTGTGATTGGTGTAAATAGATGCTGATTGCCAAGCACCCAAATTTTGATCACATGGCCATGGGGATGCCAGTTGAAAGTGCAAGCACCAGTTATAAGTCATTTTTTTTGTGGCATTGTAACTTTGGTCAATAAACAATGGCTGTAAATTGAGGACTACCTGTAACTAGTGGGTGACATTGATTCCTGATTGTCAAACTGATTGCAGAAGTTTACATAAATATTCCTAGCCTGCAAATTAGCATTAAGTAAGGAAAGAACACTTGAAATCAACTTCATATTTGAAGCAGTTGGAAGCAAATGACTGTTTGTATAACTTGTTAAGCCAAATGTTTGGGCTCGCCATATTAAAAATTCAGAAAATGCTTACCTTGACTCTGCTGGCATGTCACACCCCAATCAAAAGAGACCTCTACAGACCCCATCTCAGACTCTCCTCTCTGGATTCCATGGGAATTGCAGGAGCCTCTGAAGCTTCAGAAAATCACATGAGAAGACACTTGCATGATTTTCAGAAGCCTCAGAGGCCCCACAAAGCAAGACCTTCTCACACAACTTCCACAGATTTGGAAGCTTGGTGTGTCATCAAAAATGTCATCACGTGTCAAGTACTAAACCAAGTGCTACTCATCTCAATTGCCTAGGTCAGGAGTCACCAACTCTGGAGCCACATGTGGTTCTTTCATCCCTCTGCTATGGCTCCGTCACTCAAAATATGTGTCACAGCTGCCAATGTGCAACACCCACCAGCAAGCAATTTATTGAGCTTTTCAACCCCTGGTAGGCCAACCATGGATAAATCCAAGAAAAGAAAAGTTGCAGAAGAAAACAGAATGTTTAATTCAACTACATATGCTAGTTTTGTGGCTGCTCAATAAATAGTCAGGCACGGAAAGGGTTTTGTGGCTCCCGGTATTTTCTTTTCTGTGGGAAATGGGTCCAAATTGCTCTTTGAGTGTTTAAGGTTGCACACCCCTGGCCTAGGTTGCCATATGTGCAGTACCATTACAAAAAAAATATTTTTGTGTCCATGGTAACTATGCTACTGCAAGATTTGAGTCAACATCAGCATCAGATTCCCCTAACCTAACATTCTGTAGATGTGCAAAATTACATCTGTTATTATCCCTAGAATTCCAGGTTATGATTAATAGCAATTCTATTTGTAAGCCACCTACTGTCACCTTCAGATGAGATGAGTGGCATATAAGATAAACAAACAAACAGAGAAAAGAAAGGAAAGAAGGAAGGAAAGAAAGAGAGAGAGAAGAGAAGAGAGAAAGAAAGGAAAGAAAGAAAGAAAGAAAGAAAGAAAGAAAGAAAGAAAGAAAGAAAGAAAGAAAGAAAGAGAAAGATGGTTTGGGAGAGAGGTGTTTGAAAATCCAATTCTCTTCCTAAAAGTTGCCCTTGAAATATGGCTGTTGTTGTGTTAAAAAAAGAAAGGGAGAGAGAGAGAGCTTGCAGTGTTAGTCAACCCCAGGCTATTTGTATTGCCCTTGAGTGCTGTTTGTGAAGCAGCAAAGCTATAAATACATAAATCTCCTCGCTTAAATTTGCAGTTTCCATTTCTTTATTTTGCCCCAGTGCAGCCCTACATGTGATGTGTCTCTCTTTTTGCATTGTTCACTTTTCTTGCACCAGAATCATTTATCAAACTTCTGCTCCTGTGGCATAAATCGCGGGGAGAATTCTAATCATCTCTATTATTAAATACCTTGCCATTTGTTCTGACAATGGGCTGTAAAAGAATAACAGGGCTGGATGAAAAATTAAAATGGAGCTATAAAAATTAAGATAATTTTTTTTATTATGATTATTTCAACTTACGTCCCGCCCTTCTCCGGAGACTCAGGACGGCTTACAATTTCTTAAGCACAAATCAATGTGCTTAGCCATAGCCTTCATGTCTTGTATATGCCTGCTTATTAGGACTTTTGCACACACACACCCAAGCGGCATTTTTTTACAAAGTCAGCTTATTGCCCCCCAACAATCTGCGTCCTCAGTTTACCTCCCTCGAAAGGATGGAAGGCTGAGTCGACCTTGAGCCTGGTGAGATTCGAACCGGCACTAATTGCAGGCA